>JAZDUA010000075.1:1442500-1457500 GCA_038098605.1 Gryllus longicercus
TAGAAAGTGTCTAAAAAGATAAAACAGTTCGATTGATTTATTTCGTGCTTCTGTGTGCGTCATCTGCTAGGGTAATTACTTCGCGTATGGATAGTGTTTTATTACGAGAGGTGGCAATATTTGTCCCTTTCTGTATAGCGAGTTCTAACGCAGACCGACGATGTTCGTGATATTATTGACGAAAACAATAATAATATAAATATCACCTTCACGTTAATTACGGCAGGTAATGGGAGGAATTCCTGCTGAAAATCATCATATATCACATAACGACACTCTTGGAGATTGCAACAACTATGTTGAAAATTTCTAATCCAGCTACGGTCACAGGAAGAATCTTCTTCAAATATAGTAGCACATACATCTCGAAATTTGTATTGTTCTTCTCAATCTAATCTTTTTCAAATATAATTCGAACCTGTATATTGCAGATCTCTAAACGATTCTACAAAAATATCAATTTATTATATGCATACATCTTTATAAAATATGCACATGAAGAAACCTCACATTCTTTATTGATTTCTGAAAACATCCACCAACCAAATCACTTCAGAATTAATTGAGATAATCGTAAAAGCATCCAAACGGCGATGAAGCCATAGCCTGTTCCCACCTCCGTGCGAGCACTACACCGTTAGATTAACAAGCTAATTGGAAAGTTGAAGGAAGCCCTAAATTTTAACGGCACTTCTCAAACCGGCGGAAGGACTCCCACCTGTTCGGCAGCAGCGGATGGCGCACGGCGCTTTGCTCCGCCCCCACGCCGCCGCCCTTATTTCCCGCGTCTCCTTGCCACCACGACTTCTCCGCCGCCCACATGCTCAGCCCCTGCCATCAGCCTTGCACTGCCCCGAACCCTTCGCCCCCGCACGGTCCCTAGCAACACCTCCTCGGAAGGACCCCCTGACACATCCCCATTCCACCGTTCTCACTAGCACCCCACCCACGTGCAGCAATCTACGCCACCCCCTTGTAACCTCCATCCCCCCAGTCCTTCGCCCGCCTTGCGCCACCCCCACACCTTCCCTCCCCTCTCGCGCCTGCCTTCGTTGAAGCGGGGAGCGTAACGACCAATTATCGAGATTAACACGTCGCCCTGGCCGCTGGGCGTATCGGATCGACGGCTGCTGCGCCCCAGGTGCCTAAGAAAGGAAGTGCTCTTTAAATATCCTAGTCTGATCATAACTACCAGGAAATTAAATCAAAGGCAAGGCACTCAATACTAAATCGTCATCATCGACATTTCACATATCTCGTGGAAGATGATGGTCGCCCAAATTTACCATTAAGATGAAAGGTAATATTTTTGCGAATAAAAAATAGAATTGCGAGTAGTATAAATAGAACATTTAACGTTTTCGAAGGTCTACAAGTGCTGTGTACCTAATTGTGGAAGGATGTGGGTGTACAGTGAAGAGTGAAGACATGTTTTGTTAGTTTTGGTTTGTGTTTTACCTGTAGCAGTATTTTCGTTATCAGCGGTGATTTGGTGAAACTTTCAAGTCAGAGTGTTCACTCATGAAGTTTTCTCAAGAGTAAAAAGCTTTTTTATATTTTTGTAACTATCGCGGTAAGCTAACTATCAAAGAATACTGAATAATTACTTTACATGTATTTTTAAGTGTGTATTGTGAATTGTTCCAAGAAATCTCCAGATAACACTGCATAAAACTTTCATTAATATTTATTTTCAACATTAATTGAATTTTTTTAAATTTTATATTGTGTTAGTACAATGGAAGTTACCTTTATACATTTTTAAAGAAATAAATACGTTTTTCTAACAACTTTCCCTCTTGGAATGGAAATAGGAGAATAGGAAAGAGTGTGTGGTTTAACATGTTCACGCACGGGTATACGGAGATAGTAGGGGAAAATTTGTGCTATGTCACAACATAAAGAACAAAATTTTTAGATTAACTAATGTAAAATAGCGTGAAATAAGTGAACAAAGCGTGAAATAAATGAACAAAATATCAAGCCGCGCTAGCCTACAATACTTCGTGAATTAATTTAAAAAAGAAATTCGCTCGACACTTGCAAATAGTGCAAGTCACTCGACAACTGCCAACAATCACAATCCAGACTCACGATTTAAATATTGGCGGCATCAGGAAGTCAATGCCCAGTTGTAAACTTATATTGTAAATAATACACCGTTTGTTTTTAAATTTAAGGTGTCGGTTCACGACGATATTCAATACGTAAACATCGTTTGGGAACATTCCCAACTTGGATTCTGAGGGTAGTGTCAAAAGGCATTGGTGTCGAATGGAAAAGAATGCTTCTAGTAATTGTTCTGACCTTGGAATAATTGAATTTTAAAAACGCGAACTTGCACCTTAATTGCAATTTACTTAACTACATGTGTAAGTTCAATTACAAATGTTTATAATTAAACGTACTCTACTACTTATAACGTTATTATTACTTTTTCGCATACTCCATGCTGATGCTATCTGCTTCTAAAGACAGACCTTCTGATAACAATGAAATTGCAAATGATATAACAATATATTTACTTGTTCTGAATGAGAATACTGGGCAGCCGGAAGTCTTAATGTCTATATTTATATGTACAATAAATTGTATATAAACATTTTTACAAAATTACTGTTTTCTTCTTTATTTTTTAGGCGGTAGCCTTTCTTTTTAAACAAAGGATTTTTTTAAAAGAACTGACATTTCGTGAAACCACTTTCATGAGTTCACATTCTTCGTTGTATGGACTGTCATAAATGCACAATGTTTCTTTCCATCGAGTTCCATTCCATTTTCTTCCATAGATTTTTGAATTGATTAATTCTTTTATGGAATTTGAATTATTTTACACAATGTTATATCTGAAGAATTGGCCACATAACAAGGTTTCCGCGCAAGCGAGTGTTGTGATTCGTGCTTACAACCGCCTATTTCGTTTTTAAACGCAAGAAGCAAGGAGGCAATTTTCAGGGGAAGGTCATGGTAGAGGAAGCCAATGGCTGCCTCTTTCTTGCTCCCAACTTCTCGATTGGACGGTAGCCGACTCGTGTAGTATTTTTAAAATGTTTGCGGTATTTGTTAAACACAGGACACTTAAAGTATTTAGGATAATATGAAAAATTAGAGAGCTGAAAACCAGGAATATCTACCTAGCAACAATATTCATGGCAATATAGGCTAGCGTTGTGGACGCATGTCCGCTCCACCCTCGATAGGAATTTCAAACGTATGTGGTGGAGAATCGAAACGAGCCGTTCGTAAAACGGCTCGAAGAAAAGACTTGCGGGGCAACTGCGTAAGGATTGACTGCCAAAAAGGAGTTGTCATGAGATGCTAATTCCTTATAAACAATTACATATCTCAGAATCGAAACACGATAGTGCCGATCGGATTACGGCATTTTGCATATCGTTTAAAGGCAATTTAGAAAAATCAATAGTTTTTTTTGAACAATTTAAAAATTTACAGTTTCCATTTTTAACTTCTAAAGTGGGAAGGAGTCTTTGTTGTTGCAGAACATAAAACTGCGAATTAGCAATTTTGCATCAATTAACAATTTTATAAATAATTCCGAAATCCGTGCAGTTCCTGCCGGGCAATGTCCCCAAATTGTTTTTGATGTGAATATTTCAAAATAACAATTTTTAAGAAAGATAGAAAATGATTGCTAATACCTACTTTTTTCTTGCTAAAATACTATATATGGACTTGGTCTTTGATTTTTGCTATTTTTTAATGTTTCCCTAGAAGTCATCTACCAATTCGAAAATTACACAATTTTTCAATTTTTGCAAATTTTATAAACATTTGAACAAAAGTTTATAAAAGTGTTTTATTCTATGTACCTTTATTACGAAATACTTCCACATCTGAACTAGCGACGTCCGCCATTTTCTACGACGTAATTTTGCTGGGCCACTTCTGCCCCGTTTGAGATTGGTTGCGGCTGTTATGTGAGGCTCCGCCTGCAACGTTTCGTCATGACAAGGGCTGCCCAAGCCTTAGAAAATCTGAACTTAGCTGCACACGGCGCAGTGAATTTTTCTTTGCCTGAACTGTTCTTGTAGTCTTTGTAGTTTTTCTGCCTTTATTTAGAAGTATTTACTTGAGTTCTTGTTATATTTTATTGTGTTACCGTACATTTCTCTTTAATCCTATAGTATAATTCCCTCTATTACTTGTTGCTTCTAGTTGTAGTTATTTTTAATTTTTATCGTATTCTTCCTCCTATTAATTTTTTGTGGTTATATAATAAATCCCCCTCACAAAAAGGGTTGTAGTGATATATCAGTTTGTACTTTCCTCATTTTTCTAAGTTTGGTTTTCTATATTTTATTATATTAGTTATATTACTTTACCTCTCTAGAAATATCGTATTATTAATTTTTCATTATCTTATAATTACCCCCTCCAAAAAAGTTTGTAGTGCAATTGTAGTCTATTTTTTCACCTTTTTATTACTTTTTCAACATCAAAAGGTGCCACAAGTAACTGAAAAGCGCCCAAGGAACCCAAATTGTCATCCTTCCGAAAAACAATTACTTGTAACCCTTGTGGAGAAATATTTTACCTCCCTATTCCATCTTGGTCTTCACACAGAAGGATAATATTCATCGAAACTGAACTCAAATGCTATCAATCTTCAAATGCTATCATTCGCAATCGTCGCGCCATAACACTTCGGTGGTACACTACACACGCACGTAGAAAACTCAGCTTACTCTGCAGAGTATCTCTATTTCTCGTTACTCGAGTTACTCGACGGATTTTAGCCGAGTAAAATTACTCTCGAAATTACTCTTGTGTAAACTGATTTACTCTCGAAAATGGTGAAACGCTTCTAAAAGTTACTCTCGAGTAAATATGATTTACACCATTCTTACTTCTTGTTTGATGAAACCGGTCCTAAATGCTCTGTACGTTTTCATCTGCTTTCAGAATTCAAATTCAGGGTATGGGTTAGAATAAAGATAGCAGAATTTAAGAAACGGTTCACCGAATTTTTCCCCATATTACATCACACCAAGTTTTTCTGTTTTTGACATTAAATAAAATAAATAAATAAAACAAACCCTCATAGTAGTTCCATGTCAATTTTCAACAAAGAAGAATTCAAAAGAATTTCATATTTCATTATTTTATCTTTCGCCTTTCAACAATTAACTTCTCAAACTTCCATCGCTGCATATTCCCCCAAGACAGCTTTGGTAGTAATATGAAGTTAAAGCGAAAATACTCGTACAAACATATGGTACTCAATTGTTTAAATATTTTAATCATGTTAAGTATTAGAAATAATGCTAATATAATTCCTAACCAACCAATTCAAACGAAGCGCCTGTGGCTACGTTTATTTCGATAGCCAGGAACAGTAGTAATTTCTAACTTTTACAAATAAAATATTCCATAATTAAAATTAATTATGCGATTAAAATTTCCTGAAGTAAAGAAATATTTTGTCAGTTCTAAATTAAATTTATTTCCTTCCTTGAATCTACATTCTTTTATAATATTGCCAATAACTTCCAAACACCTCTGAAATTATAATTAGTTGTTTTCGGGTTTGTAGGCCGTGGTCCAACGGAGACTTGTCCAAAAGTTTCGCCTGCAACTGTGGCAGGCATCATCAGTGGTGTTGCTGGCGGGGGCGAAGTGTCCTTCTTGGCAGCACCGCGTTGACTGACGCTCCCTTAATGATGCCTGCCACAGTTCCAGGCGAAACGTTTGGACCAGTCTCCACGGCCTGCAAACCCGGAAACAACTAATTATTATGTAGAAACCGGCCGTGAAAACCTACATTGTATGTTACCTCTGATATTATGTTCACGAAACGTAGGAAATACTAAGCAAGTGGCTGTTTCATGCCAAATACACAACAATACTCATATTTTCGAAAAATTCAATATGACGTTATTTGAATGTCTGTTTTTGGTTAACACATATCAAAGAAATTGTATCTTAACAATTTTAATTGTTGGAAGACACCCAAATATTTTTTATTTTTTCAATTTTCGAAAAATCAGACGTTTCAACGAACATGAGACCTCCACCATTCCCTTAAGCGTTCTTTTTCACTATCTAAGGTACTAATTTTATCCAAAAAATGGGTGCCATTTTTAAGAAAAAATGGTTTAAAGAAAATAAAAGTTGCCTGTGTTTGACAAAATTTTGCAAACAGCACCCATATTTTCGAAAAATTAAACATATTATTTAAAGATAAGTTTTTGATGAATACAGTTCATTAAGAATCAAATGTTTATTTGTATCACAAGTGTTACGAAATTATTTGTTGTATTTTTCAATTAGTGCTCCAAATGGTTTGATATTTAGTTATTTGTAGTATAAGCTTCTTCAAAACCTGCTTAAAGAGAGTTTCTTCAAAGACAAACTAATTTGGTAAAACATGAATAACTGCAGAGTTGTGCTAATATCTTACGCCTTCAAAGTTGTAGCTTCTCAATATATTTGTTGTTGGCATTACGATATGGAAACACTTGACTCTCCACCCTGCAACATTAGATTAAGTATGATCAACGAGTCAAAGAAATCAGACAAGTTAACCAACAGTACTTGGACACAAGATTTTTTAAATTCCATGCTCAGTTTTGTTTTTGATTTTGCAAAAAGGTAACTACTTCATCTCGGTACACAAATAACCTTAACATTTTGTTTAGAGATTCAAATTCGGTATATAATAACACTGTTTTGTAATCTATTACTAAATGCCCGCAAACAATTTTAAAAGTCGAGTATTTAAAGCCCTGATTTTATAAAATTACTCACTTTAATACATAATTTTAAGATCGTTTGGCGGCGTCTTATGTGCTAAGGATTATCGGTGTATCAAACAAGGAGTCACAGTCACAGCAGGAATTTTCACCCTTGACAATTGCACAAAGACTGAGTGAGCGAACCAAGTATTGAAGGAGCGATCAACCAATCAATTATTCCCATGAAACTTAATCTTTGTCAAAAAAATCCGAGACTGCTTTCATCCCATCAACATCCTTTGTAGTTGTTGACAACTCTGTAGAAAACAGCAACACCACGTTCACCAAGTTTTCAATATATTGAACGTAAACTTAACTGAGGACATTATGGAACATTATCAACTATTAGCTCTTGTCCAGCTGTATTGCAAAAAACGGTTTGTTTTATTCCATCAATCACATGATTTTAATAAATGTAGTATATATCGTTGGCTTGCGGGTGGGAGATGTTGGGTCAGGTTTTCAGGTCTTGGGAATATTCTAATTAGTAAACAGTTTCTAAATTTTCATAATTTCTACTTTTCTAGTATGATTTAAACTGAAAACTTTCTCATATTATTGTTATTATTGTTACGAAATACAAGTAATATCATTACGAAATATTTTATTTTTCAACATTTTCCATTTTTCTCAGGGCCTGAACTCTAGACTCGATGTGGTTTCGTTCGTATGCTGACGATATTCCCTCCCTTTCTAGTCTTCTTTATGGGTAATTCAATAATACTTACGCAATCTTAGCTCCTTCAAATCCTCTGTGTGAAACATTAAGTAGTTCTTAATGACCTTTCACCGACTTATACTAGGTCCGTCCAATCCTTTCCGTACCTAATGTGCTAAGTCAGAGATATATTTTTCTAAATTTGAGGAAATTCTCATAGCTTTCTAATATATAAATCATTAACTTTAACACATTTCTAACTTAAAATAAGTAAATAAATATCATCTCACAAATGCTGTGAGAGTATTCCCTTTCCTATTTACTCCTCCCTCCCTGCCTCCCTTCCTGTCTTCAATGTGAAACACCCTCCCATTAAAGTTGAGTATGTATTTCTTTGAATGACCTTTTTTTCGTTAACTATTGTATTATTTTTTTTGAAAATAGTCAGGCGGAAGAGCAGGCTAAATGGCCTGAGCCTCGCCATAAAAACTTTTATTATTTTATTTCATTCCCTTTTCTTTTATTATTTATTTATTTATTTATTTATTTATTTATTTATTTATTTATTTATTTATTTATTTATTTATTTATTTATTTATTTATTTATTTATTTATTTATTTATTTATTTATTTATTTATTTATTTATTTATTTATTTATTTATTTATTTATTTATTTATTTATTTATTTATTTATTTATTTATTTATTTATTTATTTATTTATTTATTTATTTATTTATTTATTTATTTATTTATTTATTTATTTATTTATTTATTTATTTATTTATTTATTTATTTATTTATTTATTTATTTATTTATTTATTTATTTATTTATTTATTTATTTATTTTACTTCTTCAGCCATATCATCAATGCGTTTTACAGAAAGCGGTATTCGTATTAATTTATCTCTACTATTTGTTCCAAGAGCAATATCAGCAGCCTTGACTCAGCACATAATTCAAAACTTCCTAGCGCATCACAACCTCGAGAATGTTCGTGTATTCACGGCCCGACGCGTTTCGCGCACATCTTAACTTTCCTCTGAACGTCCCTTGTGGGCGCGTACCCCACTTTGGGAACCAAAGCACCATAGGCAGTAGTGTCCGGAGGCCAGCGTTACGCCGGGAACGAGCGAGCGCCTTGCAGGCCATAACGAGGCTCCGCCCGCAACGCGGCGCGGATAGTGGTGCTTCCGGCGGCAGCGGAGGCGCGGGGCCGCACAGCGCCGCTGCAATCCGGAACAAGTGCGGGAACGTGCCACCGCATGCCGCCCGCGCCCTCGCTGCCCTGCTGTAAGAGCTGCGCTTACGGCGCGCGAAACGTCACGCAGCGTCCCCGCAACGCCCCTCAGCGAACACCGAGCCGTCACGCGTCACAGTGGGCCAAAACGAAAGTAAAAGCATCAGATGACGAGCGCTGACGGCACGTGAACGAACACGCTGTTCCTCCGCCGCGCCCCTCAACGAACACTAGATCATAACTCATGACAGTGGGCCAAAACGGAATTAAAAGCTTTAGATGACCAGCTCTTACGACCTGTGAACCAACGCACCGTACCTCGCCACGCCCCTGAACGAAGACTAGATTAAAACGCGTCATTACGTCGCAAGCAGCCTTCCAGCACCGTCGTTCCAATGGCTACCTCCTGGGATATAACATTCATTAAACTAACGGAACAAATAGCCTTAGTTGTTGACGTACCAGAAGTAAAAAACGCCTCACGCTGTTCTTCTATTAAAGTATTGCTCTCTCTAAACCGCGGCTGGGAGTGCGGGCAACTGCGCATGCGTGGCAAAGCCCGGAGGGTGCGGGTGCGCTAAGGGCGCTAAGGGCTAGGGCGCGGCGCGATGGGTCGCGGGCAGTAAGCGGTCGTCACTTGAGGTTTTCATTTCATTTTTCCCCACTGCGTGACTGCTGTGGGTGTGCTAAGGAGCGCAGTGGCGGGGTGGTTTGGTGGTTTCCGGGTCGAAAGCGTTCATCTGTTGCTTAAGATTTCTTTTGGGATCACTGGGATTCGTGTTTGTTGCGCGTTTATTATGGGGCGTGGAGGGGGGGCGCCGCGAGATAGTTTGCCAGCCGTAAGCACTGATCTCTATGACCAACGGCTTAGTGTTCGTTGAGGGACGTGGCGAGGGAATGGGGTGTTGGTTCGTGGACCGTAAGAGCTGGTCATCTGATGCTTATAATTTCGTTTTGGCACACTGTGACGCATTACGACCTAGTCGTTGTTAAATTCTTTTTGAAGTTTACGTAATTCCGTATACATTTCCTCATTTAATAACAAATTGTATTATCCAATAAACCTTCCAAATCAACAAAATTCTCCTTCAAAAGTTTCCTATCCTCTTCCCATTGTTTTTCTAAATTATCAAATTTATTCTTAAGTTACTTCCTATCTTCTTTCCGTATTGCAGCCATTCTATTCATAATTTGTCGTAATATATCCATTACTAACTGTTCGGTCCCACATAGAAGTGGTTTCATAAATGTCCTTTACCTTTTTCTGAATATAAAAGACGGGCACGAGATTGGAAGGTATTTCTTCTTCTTTGTGTGCCCAAACGTGTCACAATTTCTGCGTCGGACTGGGCCAGGTCGATGCATTCCTTTTTCAACTTGTATTTTGGCACTAAATAATTATGCCAGTTCGTATATTTCCTTCGCAGCTTGGTTTTTAGTTAACGTGGCCGCTATCAATGGCCATGATCATAGACTGCGAGTAGTGGAGAGGGTACCCAGAAATGGTGTCCCATTCAGAGATGGCGCCACCGTCTTATCTTAGTTCCGAAAAAAGTGGTGACTGAGAAGAGAGCGACAAGTCATAACTCCCATTTGCCCTCACTGCCAATTTCACCCATTCAGTAGTCAGTGGCGGCATTTTCAAATTACTGAAACTATTACTACGCCAGATCTTTGTAGGACATTTACAGCTAGGGAGCGTATGGTGCCCTACGCATCAGCACGCGATGCTACAGCCTTAAGTAAGAAACTATTTTACTTACATAATGTTTAAACTACTGATGCTCCAACAGCATGTACTTTCTCGCCATTAGTAATGGTTATGTAATACTATTTATACCAAATTTCTCTCCTAATTATTTTTTGTAAAACTAATTTGAAATCGTAGAACATTTGATGGAAAAAATAAGCCGAATGCGAGAAAGTAAAATTAAAAGTTAATATATAAGATGATATTGGTAGCGTTGACAAACAAATACAAAAGGATCCAAAAATATATAATAGTAAATATTAAACACTATGGTTTTGTAATATTCTACTAATATACCGCGATCGGAAAAGCAGCCGTCACTATTGGCTTCTGTTATCTGTGCGACGATACAACAATGAGTAACAACCAACAATGACTGCTCATCTATTTGTTTTCACAAAGGGCGCAATTTAAAATGAAATAACGAATGCAATAAATATTAATAAAATGAAATATGAATACACAAATTCTTAATTAGTAAGCATGCAACTGCGTAAATTGGAAGGATATATTTATTCCCCCCAAAATATGAATATTCTTCAAAAACTTCTTTCATGGAATGCAGGTGGAATTACCTTTACTTTCGTATTATATAAACTGTATAAAATAGATATAGCATGTTTTCAAGAAACTCATCTCTCTCCTGTTTTTTTATATGTACTGGTCAGATCGTAAAAATTGAACTACTTTTGGGGTAAAAGAAGAGTAGCATTCGCGATTAAAAACTCAATTGAAAATTACCAACTAAATTCTCTTTGGATTTGAAAATGTAAGAGCAATAATAAACACAAAAGAATTAAACTATTTTTGCATTTGTTCATTTTATAGAAAACCGAATAAAATATACAGAAGTGGTGATATTTTACCCTTTTTTGCATCACATCCACATACCTTTGTTGCAGGTGATTTTAATGCTAAACATTCTGCCTGATAACACCGCTCTATCAACTCTCCTGAATGAGATAAATAATTACCATCTAAACATTCTCTTCCAAGAATCGCCTTCCTATTTCCTAACTCATTATTCCTATAATTCTAATACATCCAGGTATAATTGATGTGGGATTATCACAAAACATACCTTTTTAAATTACCTAAAACAAATTCATAAATAGCTTCATAGAATAAAATTGGCGATATTTTCAATATATCAATTCGCAATTACTTCCGTCGATTCCACCTTTAGGAACAATTACACAAATTGATGATTACATTTCTTTCTTAATTTTATTTTATTTTAGGTGCTATTGATTTTATCGTTCCACCTCCATTAATCATGACACTCGACATCCTATCTCAAACGGTTCACAAATTAATTTTACACAAAAGAAAAGGTCGTAATTATTGGCTTAGACATCGTTTACCATATCTAAAATCATATCTAAATTATCTTACAAAAACTGTACATAGATTACTATATTTCAATCTCATAAATCATATACTCAGCCAAACGTGTTAAATCGCTCGAAAACGTATAAGAAAGTAAATAATAATTCCGTCCTTATATGTACAAAATTAGAATGTACCCAAGGAAATTGAGATATATGTGCAGAAACTTTGGCAAATGTCTTCAAACCTCATGGATATTTTAATACTGGTGATTCATTAGTTCAAAGGTCTATTTCTACAGAGTTTCCAATAGTTCTGCACCTGATCTATCTTAGGGATTAAGACTGTTTGCACGATAAGAAAATATCACTCAATCTCCTCAAAAGTGCATAGCGGTCTCAACAATGACTGAGATGTGTTAATTCCGACAGAAATTGTGGTCTAATAGTAATACGTACTAACGGCGAGAAATTATGTGCCGTTTTAGCACAAATAGTAAATAGTCCCGTAATTGTAGTGAATGTTATGTCGATGGCTATGGCTGTGATCTTCCCTCAATGGATGGCGAGATGCTGCTTCGACTTGCACGTCGGTTTGGGGGCTTTCCCCAACCAGACATCTCCCACCAGCAGGAAACTGTCCCCCCGGGACAAGCCCTCGCCTTCCGGTCTGTCCCTGGCATGTCCTGGCATGTAGTGCATGGAAGTGTAAGTGCGTGTAAGGGGTGAGGATAGGGGACAAGGAAGTGGGAGGAAACACCGCGCGCGGTCAGTCGCTCGTTTGTTAGGGCATTCTCCTGATGTTCATCGGGGAAACCATAAAAACTACTGGTCAGAGTAACCGAACTTTCCTCCAGACAGCTTAATTAATCCGGACTATCTGGACAGAATATCCTACCACCATTGATACCCAGGATCTTCTGTTCAGAAGTACTGCTGTGACCTCAGTTGATACCCGGAGTCACTTCTGCCGGTTTTACTGATTGGAGTACATGAGCATATAGTAAGTAATGACGTGGAACGTGGAAACACGTTAGCAGTCACATATAACGTACTTATATTGTGAATTTGTTAAAAAAGTAGTTTAAGGGATTTTCATTTTTGTCAGAAACCGACAGATGTTGTTCTGCTCTCTCTCCCTCCCTCACACTCTCCCTCTCCCTCACTCTCTCCCTCTCCCTCACTCTCTCCCTCCCTCTCTCTCCCTCTCTCTCTCCCTCCCTCACTCTCTCTCTCCCTCATTCTCTCTCTTTCCCCCTCTCTCTCCCCCTCTCTCTTTCCTTCTCTCTTTCCTTCTCCCTCTTTCCTTCTCCCTCTTTCCCTCTCCCTCTTTCCCTCTCCCTCTTTCCCTCTCCCTCTTTCCCTCTCCCTCTTTCCCTCTCCCTCTTTCCCTCTCCCTCTTTCCCTCTCCCTCTTTCCCTCTCCCTCTTTCCCTCTCCCTCTTTCCCTCTCCCTCTTTCCCTCTCCCTCTTTCCCTCTCCCTCTTTCCCTCTCCCTCTTTCCCTCTCCCTCTTTCCCTCTCCCTCTTTCCCTCTCCCTCTTTCCCTCTCCCTCTTTCCCTCTCCCTCTTTCCCTCTCCCTCTTTCCCTCTCCCTCTTTCCCTCTCCCTCTTTCCCTCTCCCTCTTTCCCTCTCCCTCTTTCCCTCTCCCTCTTTCCCTCTCCCTCTTTCCCTCTCCCTCTTTCCCTCTCCCTCTTTCCCTCTCCCTCTTTCCCTCTCCCTCTTTCCCTCTCCCTCTTTCCCTCTCCCTCTTTCCCTCTCCCTCTTTCCCTCTCCCTCTTTCCCTCTCCCTCTTTCCCTCTCCCTCTTTCCCTCTCCCTCTTTCCCTCTCCCTCTTTCCCTCTCCCTCTTTCCCTCTCCCTCTTTCCCTCTCCCTCTTTCCCTCTCCCTCTTTCCCTCTCCCTCTTTCCCTCTCCCTCTTTCCCTCTCCCTCTTTCCCTCTCCCTCTTTCCCTCTCCCTCTTTCCCTCTCCCTCTTTCCCTCTCCCTCTTTCCCTCTCCCTCTTTCCCTCTCCCTCTTTCCCTCTCCCTCTTTCCCTCTCCCTCTTTCCCTCTCCCTCTTTCCCTCTCCCTCTTTCCCTCTCCCTCTTTCCCTCTCCCTCTTTCCCTCTCCCTCTTTCCCTCTCCCTCTTTCCCTCTCCCTCTTTCCCTCTCCCTCTTTCCCTCTCCCTCTTTCCCTCTCCCTCTTTCCCTCTCCCTCTTTCCCTCTCCCTCTTTCCCTCTCCCTCTTTCCCTCTCCCTCTTTCCCTCTCCCTCTTTCCCTCTCCCTCTTTCCCTCTCCCTCTTTCCCTCTCCCTCTTTCCCTCTCCCTCTTTCCCTCTCCCTCTTTCCCTCTCCCTCTTTCCCTCTCCCTCTTTCCCTCTCCCTCTTTCCCTCTCCCTCTTTCCCTCTCCCTCTTTCCCTCTCCCTCTTTCCCTCTCCCTCTTTCCCTCTCCCTCTTTCCCTCTCCCTCTTTCCCTCTCCCTCTTTCCCTCTCCCTCTTTCCTCTCCCTCTTTCCTCTCCCTCTTTCCCTCTCCCTCTTTCCCTCTCCCTCTTTCCTCGTCCCTCTTTCCCTCTCCCTCTTTCCCTCTCCCTCTTTCCCTCTCCCTCTTTCCCTCTCCTCTTTCCCTCTCCCTCTTTCCCTCTCCCTCTTTCCCTCTCCCTCTTTCCCTCTCCTCTTTCCCTCTCCCTCTTTCCCTCTTCCCTCTTTCCCTCTCCCTCTTTCCCTCTCGCCTCTTTCCTCTCCTCTTTCCCCTCTCCCTCGTTCCCTCTCCTCTTTCCCTCTCCCTCTTTCCCTCTCCCTCTTTCCCTCTCCCTCTTTCCCTCTCCCTCTTTCCCTCTCCCTCTCTTTCCCTCTCCCTCTCTTTCCCTCTCTCTCTCTTTCCCTCTCTCTCCTTCCCTCTCCCTCTTTCCCTCTCTCCCTCTTTCCCTCTCTCCCTCTTTCCCTCTCTCCCGTCTTTCCCTCTCTCCCTCTTTCCCTCTCTCCCTCTTTCCCTCTCTCCCTCTTTCCCTCTCTCTCTCTTTCCCTCTCTCTCTCTTTCCCTCTCTCTCTCTTTCCCTCTCTCTCTCTTTCCCCTCTCTCTCTCTTTCCCTCTCTCTCTCTTTCCCTCTCTCTCTCTTTCCCTCTCTCTCTCTTTCCCTCTCTCTCTCTTTTCCCTCTCTCTCTCTTTCCCTCTCTCTCTCTTTCCCTCTCTCTCTCTTTCCCTCGTCTCTCTCTTTCCCTCTCTCTCTCTTTCCCTCTCTCTCTCTTTCCCTCTCTCTCTCTTTCCCTCTCTCTCTCTTTCCCTCGT
>JAZDUA010000075.1:2060000-2227500 GCA_038098605.1 Gryllus longicercus
TAGTTGATACCCGGAGCCACCTCTCCCGATAATTCGAAATAGAAAGGCGTTGTGAGAAAAGGGAACAGTGGCAATAGCAGCAGTGGTAGCTACATTTAATTTTATAGAGTAGAGACGTCGGAGAGAAAAAGTTGAAGAAGCTGTGATGCGATATGAGGAAGCGGTTTGGAGTGCATGCGGTCAATCTAGTGGCCAGACGGGAGATACTCTCATAAGAACACGTCCGCGTATAATTGAGATTTACGCTCTTATTAGGATCGTGTTTTGAGTTCTAATAACGAACTGGAAGTCGCCATCGCCTGAAGAAATAACGAGGTGAAGGAAGCCATATGTGCCTAAAGGTAAGAGAGGTCACTATATGATATGAAGGAAACCAAAGTTCTGTTTAATGTTGTTCTGTGTGTAAAACGTGAAAACATGAAAAACGTTATGTGGGTACAATGAAGGTAAAACAGTTGTTCTTTTTATTCCTGCGTTTGTTCTTGAAAATAAGTGTGTTTTCTGAACAAACTGGGGTCAGAAGAGTTGTAAAAACTCTATCATTTGCTAAGTAAAATAATCAACTCTAACACTATCATTTGCTACTTGAAATAAGTCAAGAGTTTCCAGTGTGTGAAAATGTGGCAACTGGATTCCATATTTCTTATTTACGTAATTCCTTTGCTTGGGAGATTGGAAGAAATACTTTATGAATCTAATCCAATGTCACAAGATTTAGAGATTGTCTGAGTTAGATCACGAAGGATCATTCATCACACATAATTACAATTTGTATTAAAATTATAATTAAAGGCCCTGATATGGTATCTCTTGGCACTAATGAAATTAATCTCTATCAATTTATATAAATCAAACACACACACACACACACACACACACACACACACACACACACACATATATATATATATATATATATATATATATATATATATATATATATATATATATATATATATATATATAGTGTTTAGGAATACGTAAATTTTAAAAGATCATAAATTGTTGAAAGTAAAGGATAAAGAACAAATGTGAACGTCTGAATTCAAAAGTAATATTCGCAAGTACATATTTGAAATTTCGAAAAACCTGGTACATACTGTGAAGTGAAAGTATGAGAATTTGGAATCTGTGCAAATTGCAGTTAGAAAGAACAAAAATATGTCCAACTTAGTGCAAAACGGAATAGACTTTTACCTCAAAAAGTTAACTGCAACTACAAAAATTCGGCAAAAGCTCAAATAACAATAAGTGACATGAAGGACAATAGAGAATTACTTGTTCTTCTCTAGACGCGGGAATTAAAATTGCCTCTACGATTGCCTCTACGGTTGAGAGTCCTCCTTCCGCCGCCTGAACGTTCGTGGCCTCGACGCCGTACGCGCCCCTCGCCCGCCCCTCGCTCTCGCCCGCTCGGGTCGCCCTCCGCCATGCCGCACACGTACGTTCTGTATCTCTCCCGGGCAGAAATATAGGAACGGGGACGCGGGAAACGGCTCTAGATGTCGTAGAGATTCGAGTCTGTTGGGCGGCGGAGGCGGCGCGGGGGCGGCGCGAAGCGGAATCTGCATCTCGCCCCCCCTCCCCCAGCCCGCGCCACCGCTCCGCTCCCCGCGGCGGAAATGGAAAGCCATCACGGCTGATAAAAACCTCAAATAATGACGAATGAGCCGCCGCCGCCTCGGCGCCGTACCGCTCCCTGAGCGCCCTCCTCGAGAAATCAGCGTCTCGCTCGTTTCATTCCGGGAGATTTCTTCCCCCGCCGCGCGAGTGGGGGGGGGGGGCGCTGCGAAGTTTTTCCATTTATTCCTTCGCGCCGTAAAATATGGAGGGCGATGACACGCGCCTGGCAAACGGGCTGCTGCCGCTGCGCGCCACGCGGCAGACTGCTAGGGCGAGAGAGGACGCGAGGGTGGGAGGTGAGAACGCCAGGGAACCCAAGTGGAGGGAGGGCGACGGAGGACAACAGACAAGTGAAGGTGGGGTCCATATCAGTCGGGAGCTCTCTCTCAGAAATCTTCTTGATTAAAAGTGCCACCTTCCAAATCAATCGCCTGTAAGGAAGTGGATAGTTTTGAACGTTGCGGACATTTAAATGAAATCTGTTGGATACATTGATGTGATGAGAATATTATTATTTAATGAATTAAATTTCAACGATACGAAATGTCGATACAAAATACGATACAAAATATCATTAAACATTATTTAACATTTTGTTTGGCCACGTTAATTCTAAAATACTATTAAAATGTGAATAAGTAGTGTGATATACTATCAAAGGGTAAGTAATTTTTCAAGATAATATTATGAAAAGAGCCCAAAATGAACAGGAGCGGAGAAAAAAATTGTAGGAAAGAATGTGATTAAACTATGTTAACAAAAAAACTCAGGGAGATCGAAGAAGATGGTCAAAAGTTCAAAGTAGGAAAAATTGACTTGGATGTTCTAGAAGAAGAGTTCGAAATATTGTATTGTGAACGACAAAAGTAGTTAAACATATAAAGCAATGCAGCCAGTTCAATAGTGCACAGTCTCGACGGTGGCAGGATTTTCGACTGACACGGATCCTGTTGTCACGCGGTAGCTGGGTCCAGTTGTGTCACTGCATGGAGGAAAATATTAGCAACCGGCTGGTCTGATCGGTAGTTTTTCGTATTTTTTCGGATCAACACCACACGAATGCCCGAGCAATACCCTAACAAACGGGCCACGGGCTGTGTGAGACCTTTCCTTCCTCTTCCTTGTCCTATTCTCACCCCTTACTTACCAACACTTACACTCGCATGCACTACACCACCGGAGACCGGCCGGGGGCTTAGAGTCTGTTCCGCATGAGACGGTGCTTGTTGGCAGAACACTTGGTTGGGGAAAGTCCCTCTAGGTGACAGTAGGTCGGCACCGGCTCTCGCCATCCAGCGAGGTAAGGTCACAAACGCCTCGCGAGCGAAACATGCATTACACCCTCGGGACTAATGACTTTAGCTGTTGGTGCACCCGTAATCCTTAGTAATCAATCAATCAATCAATGCGCAGGCAGGATATAATATGATTTATAATGCGAACGATCACGAAAACAAAAGTTGGCGCAGAGTGTGCTGTGTGCTGGCAAGCTCCTCCGTTCGGGAAAATAATCTTAGAACAACAAACCCCGAAGAAAAACAACACATAATTTCCAGAAAATTGAATATACATCGGAAGACAAATTTAAAGTTTCTCCCCCGCCGAGAAACAAATAAAAAATACAAGCGCGCCCGCCCAGTGAGGGAGGAGAGCCAAAGGAAAGAAAGAAATTTCTCCGGGCGAGGGGAGGCGCGCCGCCACTCCGTGATGAGCGCTGAAAATCCTTTAAAGGAGGCGGCGGCCGCTGCGGCTGCTACTGTTGTCGTGATGAACTTGAGCTCTTTTCAGTCGCCGTCTCCCCCCGCTCTCACCCTCTGCCAAGCCGCACGTTCGCGCCACATCCACTCCCTTGTCCTAAAGGCGTCTTTTCAGTTTATTGCAGGGATTCCGAATCGTCCTTGGGTGTGTGTGTGTGTGTATATGTGAAGGAATGTAAGACGCAATTTTCATCTGCTTTTCTTGTTTGCTCAAATCGTATAACGAAAAATATCTAACCATCTAAAAATATGAATAGCAACTGAATTTTTAGTCAATTAATACGTTTACAATATGACACCAAAATCATGATTTTCAGCTTTCGTCAAGTTGCCTTCTTCTTGAAATATAGGCAAAACAATCATTTGATTTGATTTTTTCTCATGTATCTCAAATTACTCTTCAAATACCTGAACAACAAAGTACAGTGTAATTGAGTAACTATCAAGAATGTATCTATCATAGACTTATTCTCGATGTCCTTACTTGATAAGTGCAACATCTTTCTAAATACTTGTTACATTATAAGCTACATCGCTAGATACAACTTACCGTCTACCTTATCTTTTTACTGCTACTTACATACTATTTATATGAAAATAGATCACATTCTACTACCGTTTCTCAAGTTTGAAGCTCATTAAATTGTGAACAAGATACGTTTTGCATTGAAACGATATTTGAGATTTGGTGACATACTTCACGGGAACGAGGGAAGCGTAAATAGTATTAAAATATTCGCGTCTCTCATTCGCAATACTTTTCAAATAAACTAACTCGCTTAGTCCGGGACAGTGCAGCATGTAACTACCGAGATTACCACATTACACCTAAATTTGCAATAGTTCAAAATAATATTATTGGTTACAACTGCAAAATGCATAAAGAACAATAATTTAAAAATGGGTACATGTTCCTGGAAGTTTATTCTGCGTTTTATGAGAATTCATTGGCTGTAAATATATGATAAAGTAAAACACAAGAGTAACTTTTATGACCAAATTGTTCTGATTAAACTCTAGCCGAATAATATTGTCTAAGCACCCGAAATTTAAAATCAAAACGTAGTTCAACGACGACTTAACGAAACACACATTTCGGATCACAGTCAAATGAAAAGCAACGTCTTCCTGTCGACTTCTTCGTGGCCCGAGATTGAGGTGCGTGGGTGGTGAGGGCCACGTCAGGCTACATTGTGTTATGGGCTTCCAGATTACGCCTGAGAGCGGTACGGATTTCAGAAGGACCAAGGTTGTCTAGTCACCTCGGCTGCAAGTCACCGCTCCCCACTCCACCCGCCCCGCCGGCTGAACCCAGCGCCGCTGCCGAGTAGCCTTGCGCGCATCAAACCAGCGAGAACCGAGTCGCCTGCCGAGGCTCAACTGCCAACGTTCGAAAGGCGATCGGCTTCACTTAACCTCATTATTAATTGACTGCATATTGGATCCATCCAGACGCTTCTCTCCTCTAGGGCGTTTATTTGGGAAGAATACCACGGTGAATACTGACGTGTCCACTACTCAATGGTCGCAGCGCTGCATCTAATGGAGAACTTTGATTAATGTTTCAAGGTGTAAATTTTAGTTCTAAAGGAAGGAATCTGATAATACAGTTCAATGAAAAGCAGTCTAATACCTGCATATTTTAAAGAATTTATGAGCGGTCCTCTGTTCAATTTGTCATATAATAGGGCACTTCACTCAAAGCTGTTTTTAAAACAGTCATTCATCATGATAACTTTGTGACTATAATAGATGATGTAACGATTTATGATAACAACAACTATATCAAACTTCATGCAAGATTTATGCAACTAATAAAATCTAAAAGAAGTTGAAGACGATCGGCTGAGTTGTTTCAGGGCATCAACTCATGTCACTGCAGCGCCTCTGGTCGAGAGATCCTAGGTTTCTAGTCCAGATCGTGGCAGGCTTTGCGAAACGCTAAGTCGACTTCATCCGATGTCTGGAGGAGAATTATAACGGTTGGCTCTGATAAGTTTCCGTATTTTGTTCGATTAATACCAGGTGAATGCCGGAGCAGTACCCTAATAAACGCGTCATGGATTTTGCCCAAACTTTTCTGTCTCTTCCATGTCCAATTCATTCCCCTTACCCCCCCTCCCCACACACACTTACATCCACTACCCTAACAAACACGATGGGAATGTCGACGGCGCTGCTTCTCACCTTATAATGGAGGAGAAAACCGCCGCCGTCTGTGATAAAACATGCCAAAATCTACGGGGCTAATGGCCATAGCAATTGACCCGCTCGGAAGTACAAAACAATCAATCAACCTAAGAACGTCAAATGTTCACGTTGCATCTGGCATCGAGGATTCAACTAACGCCATCTAAATTATTTATTAAAAATTATTTTTTCCTGAATATTGAATAAAACCATGTTTTTTACGGCGAGAAATCTTAATTATATGCTCCAAATATAATCAAACCACTTTAAAATATAATTATTACCAGTGTGAAAGTCTATCCATGCTTTCACGCTCTGTATGACTGTATAAATGCAACTACACCGCTTACTATTTGAAATATTCATTACGACAGATCGTGAATTATGTGACGACCTGCATAATTGCTAAGTGTAATCTAATGCTGGTATAATGCAGCGCCCGTATGTAATGTATGCCGTGAAATGCTATGCACTGTTGTGATGCATAATGGACGAGCAGTTTAGATCAACGTGACGTGCAGGAATGCAACGCGCGGCATGTATTTTGAAACACCGCAGGGACCGGGCAAATGCCCAATGTCAAGGAGGAATGAAAATTGAAAGCGAATCAAAGGAAATTATTTATGTATGAATGCAACACGCTGGTGCACTGTATTTATATATCTCTTGACTCTACAAGCGCAAGTGCTAATAGGATTTCCTTCAATTTACATTCCATAAATTGCACATAAAATATTTACACTGATATTTTTTATTTATTTGTAGTTGCTAATTTCCAATACTATAAATAATTCAAACTTTGAGAACTAATTATAAAGTTTCGAAATTTCTCTCTGGCTGATTGCTGTAAAAGCGCTGTGACCTAAAATTTTGACTTGAAATATTTCTCAATATGCTGTACTTATTGTTAAATAAATTAAAGAAATAATGATGACGTAAATATTTTTTTTTCTGTCCGCAGGTGTGTAGTTCTGCGAAAGAGTTATTTTCTCTTCTTTTATCATTCAGGTCGATATTAATCCCAAACATGACTGGAATTGAAATAAGTTGCTTCGCACTACCATTCATATTTTCACAGATGGAATGGGATGTAACACGATCTCTGCAAGAAAAATCAAATATATGAAGAAAAAACACATTGATACTAATCTTATTTATACGCACCATTTATAAAATGAATTCACCTTGAAGTACAAAGAATTTAATTGCACGGCCTTAAAACTAAACCAGTAATACATCACTGCAGAGGAGCTGTCACATATACCCCAAATTTGAATTTTCGGATTTAAAATCAATTGAAGGCGATGGATTTTTGAAGAACGGAAAATAAAAAGAGTGGCGTGCACAAGAGTCCAGACTACTTTCTCGACAAAATTAAATCCTACGATAAATCATGCTCTAATGAGATATCCTACTCGTACCTTCGAAGGACGACTCGAGTACTGGATAAATATGACTGAATCCGATTTTGTGTCAATCACTGGTGTCGAATATGGGAATCTGAAATAGTTGGTTCTAGGTGCACCTTGTAAATCGTCTTTGTTTCAAAATTGAAAATAGTTTCACCCGGAGGCCAAACTTAGAACGTTTCCGGCAATCCGTTTTATGCATTAGGGATTTTCTCCAAAAAATGTTATAGAACCTGGAAAAATTCTTCACTTTGTTAGATCACAGCATAAGAAATAAAACTCTGGTTCCTTTGCCATCAAACCCGGAGTTTAAAGGTACATAATTAGTTGTGTCGGCGTTACGCACGACGTTAAGTAGGCTGGGACGTAAAGCGTGCCTTCTTTTCTCTCACATCCTCATACCAAAAAAGAAAACTTCTATTTTTGTCTTAAATCTTTTTGATGTAGGACTGGTGGATTTTCTATCCATCAGTAGCACATTTCGTATTTTTGTTCGATGGTGTCGTAAAATCGTAATTTTATTTACTGTGTTGCAAAGGATACACGCGTATGTTGTACGCGTGTGTTGGCGCGCCCCCCTCCGGAGCTTGCCCCCGATGTGCCCAGAAGTTGCCTCATGCGTTACTATAAACACGTTTTTTGGCTCTCTTTGCTAGTGGTAGGAGTAGAGCCGGAGGTATGGTTGCTGTCTTCGTAGCAATTTCCCTCCTAATTTTTTTTCTGTATCTATTAATTTTAACTTGTCATGAAACTTTCAAGCAAAAATATTTTCCGATAATCAAATCGTATCGCAACATGAGCTGAGTGTAGCCTGCAACATTTTACAAAATTTGCAATGACACATTCGACCAAAACATTTTTATTTTCTCCTCCCAAAATTTGTCTCTGGATCCGTCCGTGGTTCACAACCAGATGCAGAATATCGAAGCGGTGTCCCTAAAGATTTTAGAAGAAATAAAACCGCGTTGTATATCAGATCTTATTCACCTCTACACCCAGAATATGGGTGCAGTTGATGGGGCTGATCAAAATATGTTTATATAGAACGTCCATAAGAGGAAAAAAGTGGTATTTCTGTCTGATACTTTATTATATCGATGTGGTTGAGCAGAATGCGTAGCAGTTGCATCGACTTGAAGAGAATGAAAAGTTGGTCCACTTGGAATTTCGACGACTAATTTGTTCGTCAGTGTTGGAAACAAATGCAAGAACGATGAAATTAAAAGAAAGACCATCAAAATCAGAACACATAGACTCGAGATTTGAGAGAATAGATCACTGGGTAATCAGACAGACAAACTCGTTGCCGAGAATGTCACTCAAAAACGACAAGATGCCAAAAATGTGATGTTGGTTTACTTATGAAGTTTCATTGCATATCACACAAAGTGAATGCCATGCATTTACAATTGATGGAGTTTTTTTAAATTGAAAATAAATAAACATTTTCAGCATTTCAACTTTCCTTGAAAAAAATAACATGCATCATAAAAGGTAGCCACTGTGTGTATGACTGACGTCCTACGTGTAGGTCACTCATTTTCTTGGAATACAAATATTGGGCTGAAAACTGATTTTACTCGTTCCAGGTATGATAACTATCACGTTTTAGTATAGGGAACTCAAATTAAACTTTTTCTCAGTATTATCTGGGTACCCCAAAGAGTGGTGCAAACTTGGTAATCCCCAGCAATGCAGCCAAAGTCAGGAGTAAGCGAATCAATACATTTCCAGAGCTGAGAATGAGAAAAAAATTAAAGTATTAAGCTTTTGTTCCAAAATCCAAGTTCACCGCGAAGGCCCCCTAATGAAAGTGGTCATCATTACAATTCGCTTTCCTGCGCGGAACGAGATAGCTGCCGAAGGGCCATGCGTCCGAGAACTGCAAGAGGTGCTAGGCCCCGCGTGCTAGGCACAAGAGCGGATTAATGTACCAATAAGGAAAAAATGTGCTTAAGACACCTGCCGATTTCGGGGCGCCAATTATAAAAAATAACAATTTAAATGTAATTTAAACAAAAGAAGCAATTGAATTGTCTATAAATAAAAAATTAAAATCAAGTTTTAAAAAGTATATTGTTATTTTCATAATATTTTTAGTAAATTTATGTTTAATATTTCAATACACGGAGCAAGCCGTCAAAAATTTCATTTCAATTTTCAATTCTTGCATTAATAATGAACAGAACATAACATTTGCAAAATGAAAGATGAGTTTTTTTTTCTCTCTTTTAAAATGTTCTTTATTATAAATTTTCTCCGTCAAATTGCTGTGTAAAACACTTCCATTAACAAATACTTTTTTTTTAATTTGAAGAGGGGTGCGTGAAATTGATCAAAGACATAGTAGGATTGTTTTGAAAACATACACTTTTGCCGAAAGATTGAGCCCCGCCAAATAAAGTCAAGAGGGGCAATAATTGAAATACATTTAGAAAGCCTTCCTGAAGTTGCTGCGTTTTTCAAATCTCTCAATTCCCAAACTCACTCTTATCTCCCGTCTCCTATCTCAAACTCTCTCCAACTAGGCTTATCAAAATATTATTATTATTATTATTATTGTTGTTGTTGTTATTATTATTAGTATTGTAATAATTATTATTAAATGCATTGATTTATTAAATGTATAATTATTGTTAAAGTAGTAGTTGAATTGGAGTGTGGTGCGGTGTTGTGAAGTGTAGTGCAATAGAGAAGTAGAAAGTAAAGTGCAAGTGTAGTGAAGTGAAGTGCAGTGTATTTATTAGTTAAAATATCTCTGCAGGACAGTCATAAAATGTAGAGTTAATGCTATTATTGTTACTATTGTCTTTGTTATCATAGTATTATTATTGTGTTAAAATGATTTAAAATTACATTGTAGTAATATTCCTCACTGTAACATGTTAATTGTAGTGTTCTGCCTCCCGGTTGTATAAGCCTACCTGCAGAAATAACAAATCTAACTACCAAATTGCGCGCCATCATACAACTACCGTATTGTGCCACTGGTTTCAGACTAATCAGTTTTGAATTCTTTATTGTTTATGGAGACATTGTTTACGAAATATGTTTTTTGGTAGTAAATCCTTGAGCCATAAGTAATAATAAGTGAAAACCCCAGGTTTCGATCTTGCTCTAGTTGCTCAAACTTTACGTTACAATCGAGGGGATAGAGGAAATAACGTTATAGACGGGACAGATAAATTCATCATGTTTATGGCATCTTCCGATATTATTCTGCCTCTGACGGTAGAAGCGGAAGGCTGTTGCACGAGCCTTCGTGGAGGAACTGCGCCACACGCCACACGCTGTCGCATCCTGGTGTCGCTTCCGCCCTGCCCCGCCCGGCCGGTCCCCACCCGCTCCGCCACGAGGCGAAAAGGTCTGCTGCCAAAGAACTTCCGGGCCTCTGCACTATAAGCAGCGGTCTGAGAAATGGTGTCATAATTGTGGTTCGTAGAGAGGAAACAACGGCTAAACAATAAGGTGATGAGAAAGTAACATGATTGTTGTATATTATCACTAGGCATGTGGAAATTTAATTCAATTGAACCAGTCTTGTTTAAAAAACAACTGACATATAATGCTTCCGCCAGCTGCCATGTTTTGAGGAAGCATTTATACATGAGCACAAATAATTATAGCAACTTCGCAAAACCAGCCAACTTAAAGACACGTCAATCCGCCGATGCGAATGTGGCCCTTCGTTATGAGTCTCATAAAATTGTTAGCATCACGTATCTTGTGTTATTGATCTCCATATCCTTTCTTTTTTTATTAAATATATAATTATGCTTAAAGTTGTAGTTGAATTGAAGTGTGGTGACGTGTTGTGAAATGTAGTGCAATAGAGAAGTAGAAAGTCTTGTTTGGGAAAGTTAATGTACGTGTAGTATAAGAAGGAGAAACCCGAGACATCCACTCGGCGACGCGGGAAGTCAGATTATATGACAGTACACGTGATGGTATGTCTCCTCTGCCTATCACACAGCATTGGATCCTTGTGAGGAAATACCCATTACATGCTTGTACGGCAAATTGACTCTAGATACCAGATACACTCATTTGTTTGATGTCAAAAATGGCCATGACCTCATTCAGAAAAACGGACATCAGATTCGCATACTGTGGCTAAAATTACTGAGATGTAAATGTTCACTACTCTTTCCTTTTCCACCGGCAGAGAAGGCTCAGGGCATCAACTGATGTCACTGCAGTTGCTCTGACCGGGAGGTCCTAGGTTCGAGTTCCGACGATGGAAGGATTTTCGACACTAATTTGTCAGCTAGGTTGAATGCAGTCGCTGTCTGGAAGAGAATTCTTGCGGCCGGCTACTCTGATCGGTAGTTTTCCGTGGTTTCTCTGATCAACACCAGGCGAATGCCGCAAAAGGGCCGCGGACCGCGAGCGATCTTTCCGACCTCTTCCTTGTTCTATCCTTACACACACTTATACTAGCATGCACTACCCTACCACATATGCTGGAAGACAGGTCGGGAGCATACAGCTTGTTCCGGCTGGAGCAGTGCCCCGCTGGTGAGATACCTGGTTGGGGAAAACATCGCTAGCCGACGATAGGTCGCCTCCGGATCTCATCATACAGTGGGGAAAGACCCAACACCACCTATAAAGAAGGCCTCGGAACAAGCCAATGACATTATCACATTTAGGCCGATTGCTTCATTGACATTTGCCTGCGTCGCATTAGTCGCATTGGGTGCAATGTTCAATGTTCAATGCAAGGAAAAATAATTATTATGCCAAAAATGTGACTTATTATTATTAATAATATTCAATTAGCTGTGAGCAAAATTTGCGCTCCATAATTAAACTAAAACATCTTTAGCTCGCTATAAAATACCTCGCTCTACCTAACAGAAGAAACTAAATATAAATAAATGTTAGATGCAAACTTGTAAATCTTCAAAAACTAACGTGTCAATTGATTTTTTTAAAAACTACATGACTTCTGATTTCAGATGAAATACATTGGTTCTTCGTTATTCAGTTGAAACACAAGTGTCTTCTTAAAGTGATTGAGCAGAACAAATTACTTAATGAAACTCTACAAATCTCATCTTGAATGGAAGTGGCACTGTTGTAAGATGGCAAAACTCAACTACATTTTTCTCACATTGTTTAACTTGATCAAATTAAAAATAATGGAACACTACATGCTACTACATGTCACACAGTTGTCACACAGGTGTAATAGAATAATTTCAAGCGTACACGGAATTTTAACGCATCAACAACGTTAGAATCCAAGGAATAGGCGCAGCATACCGAGGGACTAATATACACACAGGCGTGCAGTGCTGGATGCAAGAAATACGAGAATAATATTGTCAAAGAACCGAATGGCCTGGTGGCATTAACATGGAATCGATGAGAGGAGGGCGTTGAAAATTTAGGTCAGGCGAGGAGAAACAAATTCTGTCACTCATGGAAGCAGTCAAGCCGTTCAGATGGTAATGAACATTACAACATAGTAATTAGTAAACTTGTGTTGTGGGTGAATGTTTGTTTGAATAGTTCAAAATAATATAGGCTAAGCAGTATTGTTAGTTTGGTAAAAGTGGGTAAATTTTTGCATTTTTAATGATAGATAACAATTGCTGTAGTGTTCGAATTTTGCATCTTAAAAATTTCGCCTGCGTGTTCGTAGGTGTGGATGGGGATGATTCCGTTGTGGGGAATTATAAATTGTTAATTGAAAGGAAATAGTAGTGGCAAATAGGGGTGGCTTCCGAAACCCAGTGAGGGAAAGTCAGGCCGCGATAACATTACAGCAGACTTTCGATTTTCCGAATAGCGCACTGAATATTTAGAAACAGTTGGGAAATGCTTAAAGTTTACACAGACAATAGGCTCATACCCTACAACACAGGAGTACCCAGTAGATGCCCTTGTGGAGAAAACGGCGGCAGCAAATCAACCGAAAAGACATTTAACGGTTAAAATAAGTGTAAATTTGGTCATACATCATTCATTTTCATCATAAATGTTTCCAAATAGCACAAATATTGCGCGTTCTCATGTATCGTTATAGGATCATTCTAGTATTTCATTCAAACCATAAAGCCAGGAGCTGCTCTGATCGGTAGTTTTTCTTGGTTTCTCCTATCAACAGCAGGCGAATGACGGAGCAAAGGAGCCACGGATCGCGATCTATTCTACCTTTCCTTTCTCCTATCCTCACTCCTTACTTACACAAACTTGCTCATACACGCACTATACTACCACAAAAGCCGAGAGAGCAGCAGAGCATGGATGTTGGGAGATGGGAGCACTGAGCATGTCCCGATTGGGGATAGGTGAGGGGGAAATATCTGCATGGAGAAATTCCCACCAACCAACTAGTAAGTCGACGCCACATCTCAGCATCTGGGAAGGGGGAGGAAAACTTTTACTAACACCATAGCGTTGACGCTTCCGGAAAGAAGAAATAACCGAGCCGTGGGCCCGCGGTGCCGTGTGGCTCCGCACGCTCCTCGCAGCGGCAGCGGCGCGCCGCCTTCCGGGCCGGCGGCGGCGGCGGCGGCGGCGCTGAGAGCGGCTTCTTCGAGGGCCTCCGGTACACACAGCAGAGAGCGCGCGCTTTGTGGGATTCGTTTCGCCCGCGCGGACGGGGCGCGGCGCGTGGGCGTTTATCTACACAGGGTGGCTCAGATGAGCGGCGCCTTCGCCCCGGGCGCCCGCGCCCACGCCCACGCCGCCGCGCTGACGGCGCAACGCAGATGGCCAATCAACGAGGCGCCGGAAGTGAGCGGTGTGTGTTGGCACAACCTCCCGCCGCCGCCGCCGCCGCCGCCGCCGCCGCCGCTACCAAAACACGCCGTGTTTTTTAGTTCTCTCTGCGCTATGAATGAATTCACATGTCTGAGAAGAAATTCCGCAGAGAGAAAAAATCCAGGGTTACGTCAACGTTTTCCAAAAAAGTACTCCATCAATGAAAGAGTTGGGTGGTATGTTTAGCAAAATAACATTGAAAATTTAAAAATAAGTGACTTCGTTTAAGAAAAACTCTACCAGTGTTCAAATAAGTAAAAAACGTGCGACGTAATACAGTCAAAAATTTACATTTATTAACAATGCAATATAAAACTGCAATTCTAAGTTATACGTGTTAGTACAACTTGTGCTTTAATTTGTTGTGTATTTTCCAGGAAAATATACAAAGTCGTTTCAAATAGCCGTCGGGAATTTATACATCAGCAAAAGAGTGAATTGTTCATCTCTTGCCGTTTTGCATCTTTTTGTACGCCTCACAAGTTGAACGTTGTTCTAACTCCAATGAGACAGTGTCCCACACGTGTTCATGTTTACAAGGAGTGCAATGTTACATGGAACAGTGTTCATGAGTGACCTGTTCAGAGAAGCACAGGCAAGTATTGTGTCAAACAACAGGAAGCAAATGTCAGGATTGCTATAATAAAACCAATTCGCATCCGCAACGGAAGTTTAAAACATGATAGACTATTCTAATGATGATGTAAGTCTCTGGTTTTACAATTCGCAATACTGCTCAACTATGAAGTGAACAAAATATTATGCGTAGACATAAACTCACAAGATTTGGAATATTTTAACAGAGTATAATAATAATAATAATAATAATAATAATAATAATAATAATAATAATAATAATAATAATGCCGGTCACATGGCCGAAATCATTAAGACAATAGGGCCGTAGTGGTTTCAGACCAAAAGATTGGAGTTCCGAGTCCCACCTCGAGTATAGGTGTATTTGTTTATATGGATGTGTTCTCCTCTCTCCTCACTATATCATCATCATCTCATCTTCCATACCCTCAGGGCTAACAACCCTGCGGCGTAAAAATGCACTCAGCAGAAATGCTGACCCCCCCCTAATAACGTTTCACGTGCATACTCCCAGAAAATATATGACTAGACCTTGGTGGTTACTGGACGTTTGCATGGTCTATAGAAAGGCCAATTCTCGACGAAAAAAATATAATGATAATAATGAAGAGATAGTTTCCCATATTTAATGCAAGTATAACGTATTTTGAATCAAATTAATGCATGATATATCATAGTGCCTGCTGTTTTACGCCACTGCCTAAACTATCGTTATCTCAGATACTAACGTTGCAATGGAGTTTTTACGGACTTTTCGAAATCGAGGTAACACATGAACGAGCAAGAGCAATTTCTGTTCGTAATAAGGACTACCAGCAGTTTCCTCCAAAGAAATACGAGCTCGTGATAGTGGGATGGCGTGAAATCGCTGTGACTCGCCAAGAGGGCAAGCCCTTCGATGGCCTTAAGAGAGCCATGATATTCCGACAAAGCTTAATAACCGCGCTGTTCTCGTGACAGGAGCCCGAAAGCTGAAGACGATCCGTGAACTGGAACGGTTCGATTTCCACGATCCACATTTTCTTCCATCGATTCACCACCCTCGTCATGGAAGGAGCATAAAATGAAGTGTGGAGAAAAATTCTCACGAAGAACACAGGTTTTTCTGCCCGTCGTCCCTACCATGCCGGTCGTCAGACAAAATAATGTGTACTGACCAATACAACGAATTTCAAGAAGGGCGACGGATGTACACATATTTCGTGCAATTACAGTGATTTAATTTAGGTAATTGAAAACTTGGAGAGGAAATGAAATTACATTATCCTGGAAGCAAATATAATGTACTTTAAGTGTTGTCTATGTCAACAAATGAACAATTCAAAATAAATTTTTCTGCTTTACTTATACTACAAAAGCCTTGCAAACATTTTTCCACTCATTTTGTTTCATACTTTGTCATATTTTACCAGTAATTCTTACAATTTGTAAATTATAATATATTTTCACGATATTAATATCAGCTAAGAATCTGAATCTCAAAACCAACTTCAAGAACATCAGACAAACTCACAAGTACACATCTGTGAACTTTCTTTTTATTGAAAAATAACTTGAAGGAGGACAGCAAGCATGAACATATGTAAAAAGTAAGAAGCGAGAATTAGCTCATTCACAGTTCTCAACGCTGCATCTCATGTTCTTCGGGGCCAAAACGTCGCGTCCTGGACGAGGCCAGGCTCTCTTGACGCGCTGTGCTTGGTGCTCTGCCAGGTCCAACGCGTGTCACTCGCCGTCAGCGCCGCCCGCCGCCGCCAGGGGTGTCCGCGCCCAAGCCCCGGGGCCCCGCCCTCCCGGCGACTGCGCCACACCACAAACTGGACGCAACGGTCTGCGTTTGAACACATTGCAAATGAAAAGGGTTAAGATAAAACTCACTCGTCCGAAAAACTCTCTGACTTATTTTCTCTACTTCGCGTCAATAAAACTAATTTTCAATGCGCGAAAAATTTGAAAGAATACTATGCAGCCTCCAATCACGTGAGGTGTGTCGTTGGTTTCGTTACATACACAGAAACTTGGGAAAAATACAAAAACAATGAAAAGTTTTGATTGAAAAATCGATTCGAATTGAAAAATCATTGTTTTTCCACCTATTCTCAAACTGCACGTACCAACTGAATTCTCTTACTCATTGCGTCACTCATGACTACACAGCTGACACCATGCGACAGCAACGACTCAAGGAAGATACACCATGTCAATATTAATTTGATATTCATGTATTGCGTAATGAAGCAACAACTTTGGTTTATATTTTTAGTATACAAAAACTGTTGTACTGCCAACGTACTACATTAAGTTATTGTAGAATTTGTGAAGACGGGTCAAAATATTTAATTTCTTGCAGTGTCACAAGAGAGTATTATATTTGTTGTTATTCTTGTGTGGGTGCTACTTTCCGGAAAATTATTTTGTGTGGATTTGTTCAGCACAATGTTTGCTACTGCAGGCTTTAACTTTTATTATAATTATATGTTTCAAAGACACTGAAGCGCAGTGTATTATAGGGAAATATCAATTGTGGAGGATTTCGGCTGAACGGTTTAGCCGCTCGCATTGGTCACACACGCACGGACAGACGTTTTGCCGTCATTCGATTCCTCGGTATTTATTTATCGTATGGCAACACATCTCAAAAATACATGAACATGTGTATAAACATTAATAAATACAAAAACGAGCATAATTAAACAGTCATAAACATTAGTCAAAAACGTATATCTAAATTATTAATATATTCTACAATTTTGCTGCATCATGGGCACACAAAACTTAGATTCTAGGTACACCAAGTGCTAAAGGATTTGTTTTCTAAATTTAGTAACTGTATTTTTCCACTTTTTCATTACCAGAGCCGAAATAAGAGTTTTTCTACCGAAAATTTGCCGTTTTTTCCGCGCAACAATACATAACTTTCTCGTTACTCCGTAGCGAGAACGGAAAAGGAAAAGTAATCGTTTTTTTTATTGAATTATTTCAAAATGTCTACTTACTAATAAAATTTATTTTTCTAGGCAGAGGAGTTCATATTTAAGATTTATCAGTACTTGCCATTTATACAAAGAGCGAAGAAAACGTGAAAATTTCATATGATGTTTTCAAGACGCGCAGTTTCGGAAAAACGTACATTTTCAAAACATGATTTCATCTACGTCTTTATATAATTCCAAAAGATGCAGTATAATCACAATATTTTGTCCACTTTTAATTAACAGTTTCATATTCTACCAATTAAATATTTCATTTTTATCTTCACAACCGTACTGATTTAAAAGTAAAAAATATTTGAGGGGGCTAGTTTCAAAGCATGTTATCGTCACGGGTTTTGAAATTGAGTTCTTGATACAAGAAAAGTATTGACATTAAATTTACAAAAATATCAATGAGAAGTAAATGGATGCCTAAAATCATGAAGTTGTATTGTTCTTATATTCAATAATAATAAATAAATATGAACATTGTAAATATTTTGAAACTTGTACAAGAGTATCTAGTATTCTGAACGAATGAAATTGGAATTATCAAAGTCATCTCATAGCTTAAATTTGGAAATGTTTACTTCGGGTCAAGACAGCTGTGCAGCTGGCGTGACGTCCATGTTTTGTAGGTAAAAAAAATATTTAAGCTCTTACATCATTACTCTCCATATCTGAAATGGAAATTATACAACCTTTACATGGTTTGCTGCAAAATCATTAAAGGAAATGTCAACTAATTTTCTTCCGAATACCTGTTGAAAGTAAATAAATCTTCGAGCCCTATGGAAAATATGCTAAAAGATTTGAGTCAACTCATAAAATCAGAAAACTAGGAGATTGCTGAATTTGAAACAACTCCCATTTGCATTTAATCTATGTTTCATCTGTTGTCGGTTACTACACGTAGTGTTCTTTGAACCGTACTTTACTACAAGATACATTATTTCATACGAGACACGTGTTGTGTGACAAACAAAAGTTCGAGACTGTAAGCGAACTAATATTCTCGAGACGGGAATTGAACATCCATGACCAAGGACATTTGGCCCGTGTCGGCCCGATATGCAGTGCTGTCATCGACAGCGAAGGTGGCCTTGCTCCGCTTTTTGTGCAACGCTGAGACGCCACCAGATGCAGCGCCAGAGCGGAATTATAAGCCTGCGGCGTGGAAATTCTGGAGTCACGGCCCAAGGGATCCCCGGTCGGTTTCGTGCACGGGCGGCGTTGCTTCAGTACCTGCGACGCATCCAAAGCGCAGGGATCGACTTTATCGAGCAAAAGTTGTTCGTATATCAGATTTCGTTTCTCTAGGTACGTTTCTATTTTTTTTAAATATCTCATATTATTTTTAATAGGCCATTTTATACATTATGGGATTTTTGAGTTCAAGAGCTTCAAAGGATTTCTTTTGATTTTTTCGAAAACTCAAAAGTTTCTTCTGAAAATGAGCACAAAATTGTGCATTTTCAGATCCGCTCAAACGACACTTTCTCAAAAATGGCTCTATAATTTTTTACACGAAAATGAGCACAAAGAACCAGATTTTACTCTTTTATAATGTTCTTCAAGTTAGGCTACATTTCAATTACACTATTAGGGGAAAAATTGAGAAACTAAAAAAGTATTTTGGGTGCCGATACATTGCAGCTGAGAAAATGGTGACGCAAAACCAAAATGCTAGTCCACACTAAAAAGATTAGAAAACTAAGTAGCAAGAGGAGGTGTGTTTCATTCTGCAGCTGCCCTAGTTTAAAACAAATATGGGTAGTTGCTGAGTAATAACAGCATCACTTACAAAAGGTCAAGTGTCGGTGGGCCGCCCATTCTCACTGGTTTTAAACGACGTTCTTCGAATTTAATTCCTCCTTGACTTCTTTTGTGAAACTATCCAGATTACTCTCAAAGTTATGTGCAATAAAGGGACGAAAGGAAAGCACCTACAATGTAGATTGTTTTCATTCCAATATTGACCTAAACACCAGACCTAGCTGAAATCATATTGAAATATTTTAATGTACATTACAACGGCGGATAATGCATAGATCATGAATGAAATTCGGAGAAAGTTTTAAGATAAGACTATCTAGAAGACCGGAAACCCCAAAAATGTCATCGAAGAGCCGCAAAGATTTTTCTAAAAAATTTGCAATCTTAAAAAAAATCACTGAAGTAATTCTTTGAAAATGAAAATAGCTTTACACTGGAACCCAGCTTTCAGGGTTTCTTGCAACCCATGTTACTGGGTGAGGTTACCTTCCAAAAAGTAATTGAACGTCCAAAAGGTCATAATTTGTACATTACGTCCTAAAAAAATAACAGGCGACTCGCACAGGGACCCAAACACCTGGGTTTAAGAAAGGTGCAGGTAATATTGTGTGCCGAAGCGTATCTTCCCCCTCCAGATGTCCCAGCGCGAGACGTCACGAGGGGAGCTAACTTACAGTGAAGTAAACAAAGCGCAGCGTTTATATTCCTATTTTATTAACATTAAACTTCACATATGACATTGCGATGCTATTGAGCGTAGGTTATGAAGAGTCTTTTTTATTTATAATTAAATTTAGAATTCATATCTATATGAGATTGTTTTCCACTTCAAAGAGTAGCTGAAGTACATTCGTAGATACTTAAGTTTCAAAAACTTTGATGTATTTTTTCAAACCAGTTTTTTTAATCCTTTTTTTTAGGTCATTTATTTGTCCTAGAAACTTTCTGAAAATAATTGTGCTGTGGGACGTACTTTCTGTCTCTCCAAACCTTTGACTTGTAAGACATAAGGGGTAATGACAATCTAGAGGTCTTGTCAAAAGTTGATGTCAAAAGTTGCTTGATGTTACTTTGATTCATTTGTTTCCCATCAAAAAAACCATTATCAAGGATATAATTTCAAGGTTTCAAGAGATGAGTGTATGAGCAGAAATACATCCTTTCATATCTTCATTCACAGGTGGGCAATAAAGTACTCATTTACATCAGTGTATAAACCAATCTTTCCAAAATTTTATTTTATTCGGCCCCATATCACAAGTAAATGTCACAACTATGTAACTTGCATGAAAAGGTTTTTTTAATTTTTTCAAGCATAATTGTCATTATAATACCTTTACCAAATAGGTTGTTTTCATTGTCCAACCAGTCTCCTTGCCATTACAGTTTGTTACTGGGAATGAGGCCCAACTTTCTTCTCGTATTTCCTATCTACATATCTTATTCGAAATGCAAATCATCATCAAATAAGCGACAAATGCTAATAAATGAAGGGATGGTACAATTATTGTCTTTTCTTTCATTATTTTTGAAATATCTACTAGTATATCTTCCTCCTCATTAAAGGATAAAGCCCACTTTCGAAGGATAGACAATGCAGGAAAGGGATATTTTTCCTCTTTAAATATTTGTATGCACTTTCACTTCTTAGTGAAATTGCTGAGGGAATGTCTTATGGGCACCAACGAATAATCATTTATTGCGGATTAAGTAGCATCCTAATTTGACCTGGATTAAAATTTTTAGATAAAATGGTACTCAACTTATCCTGGGTCTCTTTCCTTAATACTTTTTAAAGATTTGTTTTCTGTTCTCAATTTCTATTATCAGCTTTTTTTATTTTCTAGATCTAAGGCAGAAATTTCATTCTTTTGAAAACTGTATATCTTTTTACGTATTATCCTCTCTTATTATGTAAAAAAACATGCACTTTCAAATCCTGTTCAAATTTGCTTGTTTTACTAAGCCTATTCCAATATTTTTTTAAAGTAACTCAAGCAGAAATAATTACTCACATTTTAGGAATTTCACTATTGTACCCATCTGAGTAGTTGATAGTCAGGATCGCATCTGAATAATTTTCTAGCATTTCTTTAGCAATTGAATGCATTCTTCTTTCCTGCACCCTTTTATTTCTTTTCGCAGATTTGTCTTTATTTCTCTAGGCAACTTTTCTATGGGTATTGCATCCACTTTAAGTGTTCTAGATCTTTCAGGATTGTAAACTAATAATTTTTGTTTCAGGGGGACCATGAAATCATTTAGTTGAAAATAAATTGAACAAATTAGCGCTTCATAATAAAATCATTATATTAATTTTTGATATTATTAATTGGTTAATATTAATAAATTGTTATTTGCACTGTTCGTTCATGTAACAGTTCTAATACTAATGTTAAGCAATGACATTTTACATCGATATTGAAAAGAAGATATGCCCCAGAACTGTTTTCAATATTAAACTTATCATTGCGTCTACAGGCAAGAATCAATCTCTCCTAAATGTCACCAAGTGGAGGAAAATGATGATATTTCACATTTTTATTTTTGGTTGCTCCGGAGCAGTTGTTTCAACCAAAAATCGCACATCCGGGCATGGTGAAGTCAAACAAATGTACTTACGCACGCTACTCACTCCCCCATGGGCACGGCTATGCTACCCAGATGACGTCATGCGCAGACCGGACGAGTTTTCGACGCGAACGCGACAGACCATGATTTATGCACCTTGGTTTTAAGGCCTTCGGACGCGTCACAGCGCAATGTGTGTTGCGGGTTGCGCATGAGCTTTATTTCCAAAACGACTTTGAGTGGGTGTGAGGGGTTGGGTATAAGAGCAATGGCTAGAAAAGAGTAAACAAGCGTAGTAGGACACGCTAAATCTATACTTAAAGGTCTATTGTGCGGCAAACGAAGAAATTAACTAATTCAAAGTATAAATTACTAGCTGAACTGATGCGATTACCTCACAGGAAAGGAAGACCCGGAGAAAAGATACAACAGAAAAGTATGTGTAAGTAAAGTAAAGTGTGTACGATATGGAAAATCAAAAAGCTCAAAAATATTCATAATGTTGAGAAGTTATTTTCCAAGACTATTGAATCTAGAGGTTTACAGGTGGAAGAACAACAAAATGAATATTTCCTGATACAGAAACATGTTTCTGATAATGTATTGAAATGTTTCATATTTACGCATATGTGTACATGTATAGTGTGGAATATAGCAGGAAATCCTACTATCCATTGTAACCCTTAAAAATGCAATGCACTACAGGCTAATCACTGAACATGTTTTGTAAAGGCACGTAAGACGATTGCTGGACATTGAGAATATATACACTCACTAATCGTAGCTTTAAAAAATGTTCATTAATCATTGGTCTTAAAAGGACTTCTCTAAAACTGATTGATTTCGTAGACCTCATCCGCACACCACGACAAAATGGCCTAAACGTCGGCAACACAGCTTTCGACACGACGTCACTCGTACAGCCAAGAGCACGAGGAACTTCGGTGTTTTACATATAAAGATTTTACAGAAGAGAAAGAAAAAATAAGTTGTCAAAAGATTACAAGCAGATACTTAACTAGCTGCGAAGTATTTTGTAAATAATTATTTCAAAAGTGATAATTAGTTCACAGAAGAATCCAACTTCGAACGGCTCCCTTGCGCCACCCGCTCCTCCTGTCCTCCTCGATCTCGCCCCGCATCACACGGCAGCACCGGGAACGTTTGCCGAAAATTTGCCGTTTTTTCCGCGCAACAATACATAACTTTCTCGTTACTCCGTAGCGAGAAAGGAAAAGGAAAAGTAATCGTTTTTTTATTGAATTATTTCAATATGTCTACTTACTAATAAAATTTATTTTTCTAGGCAGAGGAGTTCATATTTAAGATTTATCAGAACTTGCCATTTATACAAAGAGCGAAAAAAACGTGAAAATTTCATATGATGTTTTCAAGACGCGCAGTTTCGGAAAAAAAAATTTTAAAACGTACATTTTTAAAACATGATTTCATCTACGTCTTTATATAATTCCAAAAGATGCAGTATAATCACAATATTTTTTCCACTTTTAATTAACAGTTTCATATTCTACCAATTAAATATTTCATTTTTATCTTCACAACCGTACATTGGGAACTGCATTTATCTGAAACGCCGTCTTATGCTGCAGCGCCATCTAGTGGAGTTACAATAATTGTGCAATGCCTATATCCTTCGCGCAAGTGCAAGCAATACGTTGACACAGTTTTGTTGACTCAGTTGACACAGAATCCATGTTTCATTGGTCCTTGATACCGAAAAATCGATTGACGGCAAAACGTGTCAGGCTGGCTGTGAACAACACTACTACACTGTTTAGCCGATTTTCTTCGAAATTGATAAACCCCAATCGATGTCTCAGCCCCTTGGATTTAAAATCGATATTTTAATTTTTGGGGGTACTTAACATGAAGCCCAAGGGACATATTTAAAATTTTCAAAAAAATGACTCCACTATTTTTGATTAAATTTTGTTGTTGGATAATGTTTAAGACACGTTTAAGAGAATGGTAAAAGTCTCATTTGCGTTGAAAACTTTGATTTTTCGAAAATTGTAAATCTTCAAAATCTTCTTCCAACTAAAATATTAAAGATATAGATTTTTCCCATAAAAAAATCTGTTCCTTTAAGATAGATTTTAAAATAAGGTCAGGTAAAATTGTTCGCAAACTTGAGTCTTTTTCGCATAATTTTAAGTGAAATGTAGGCAATTTTTAATTTTGTTTCAATATGTTTTCTCGAAAACGGCTCCCTCGTTTTTAATAAAACTTTGTTTTTGGATTGAGTGAAGGACGTTTAAGGGAATGGGTCAGACCTCATGTTTGATTTCAAAATTGGTTCGGCGCCTTCCTACAAGTGCAATTATGAAGATACATTTTTTAATGAGATGCATTCAAGAAAACAAATCTTTAAATAAGGTCATGTTTAATTTTCAATATTGTGAGTATTACTTGCGTAAATTTAAAAATAATTTGTAATGGTAAATAGGATTTTGCAGGTAAACGAATGTCTTGCGTTTTCGAGCTCTCTACACAAGTGATTTAGTGATTGGATTTAAACTTTGTCAGAGAACAACTTTAAAATCAACAGATTCCAGTCATTGCTTTCCCTACAATATACAGTTTCATTTATAACTTTCAATGTAACGCGTTTCTTGGCACCATAAACGAGTTCTGGTATGTTTTGAACTAACATTGAACACAAACAAGTTAAGCAAGGTTTTCAGAAAAATATTTATCTTGATATAAAGTTTCAATATATTTCACATTCAAATAATCCATGACGTATGGTTTATTACGTACTATATATGGTATTTTACGTATAAAATCATTTCATTAGTATTCATTTTTTGAGGATTACTTTTACAAAAATATAATATCACGCCTTCACATCAATAGTTGTAATCAAAGGCGACTATTACCTTCAATCGGCGTAGATTTGGGAACATGTGTTGTTTCCTCCACATCAACTGTGATTATTCCATTTCATACGGTTATTTACATTTATCGAATGGATTTAAAGTAAAATCATTACGATGAAGGCTAGTTTATTGGACTTTACAGTGAAATGAAATATGGATTTAGTCGTATGACGTCGTATTTCGTCGTCAAAAAATGTATTGACAACATCAGGACTATAATGTACACGAAAAAAAACATAAAACATGTTCATTAAACACTGAAGCCAATTCTTCCCCTTTCTGTAAACATCAAAACAATCAAACGTTATGAAAAAATCATTACAAGTTGACTTGGTGTGTACTCAAAAATATTTATAGTTACTCTATTTAAACTACATAAGAAAAATAAATTACAGCACAGCACATTGATATGTGAGCCTTTGATGGCCGCGCCGGCCTACAGGTTCTGCAGAAGTCCTCTCGGCGTCGCTGTCTCCCCAGCCATGTTCCCCGCGCGGGCGAGTTATGGAAGGAGCTGCGCCGCCCGCGCTAAACTATGCACCGCGAGGGGAACGGCTCGGCGTGGAGGGCGGGGCGGGGGCGAGGACAGCGCGGCCGCGCAGGCGACGAGAGCGCCCGAGCGCTTCATCAGCGCGACTTTGTAACCGCTTTCCTCTCCCTCCCGCCTCGTCTTGCTCTCTTCCCCGCCGAGCCCCCCACAACCAACTTCCGAAGACGGTGGAGCACGGCTAAATTTCTCCCAGAATAAACAGGTTGTGTTCTCCGGGCGAGGATTATCTGGGCGTCACTTGCTCAAAGCGACGAACACTTCCCCGCTACCTGTTCCTCCTTGCTCATAATATCCATTCCGCATGGTTCATTGCGCTGGCCAAAGGGGTGAAGAGTGTGCTATATTATGAGAGACATGAAAAACAATGATTTGTTGTATTTCGTTTTCTGTAAATGAAGATTTTTATGAAGCCTTGAATTTAAAATAATTTGTCTTTTTCAATAATACATTTCCTAAGTTGCTGGTCATTATCCAGCTATTTATTATCATTCGACTCAATTTAATCATACAATGGTTTCAGATTGTATTTGTCTTAATATGCTATTTTACGTATTTAAATACTTCGTCTTTAAAACAATATGTAAATATTAACAAATGCATTTCATTATCATTTCGTTGAATTACATTACTACTTGCATTTGAATTTCCCAGGAATTCAAAACATGAATATGTATTTATAGTTATACAAGTTTACGATAATAAAAATCAGTGGCGCTCTCTACTGTTCATGTTTGTTTTATATTATTATTGTTATTATTATTATTATTATTATTATTATTATTACTATTGTTAACATATCAATATCATTAACCAACAAGTCTATCAATAAATTTTACTTGTCAGTTAAAAATGAAATTGGCAAACATTCCATAGTCCAATTATGATTAGTAATCTCAAGAAAAAACAACAGAATGTATATCTCTTTATATCACACGTTATGTGATAATATTAAACAATTCAGTCATTATGATAAAATAAGCATTAGGTGTTATAGGTCAAACTTCATGTTTATACGTGTTAAGATCTTGGTAAATATAAAACATGGGAACATTCATGGAAATGCTGTATTTTCTGTAGTAACTTTTCTACATATCTCCTTTTGTGCAATCGCACAAGTTCAGCTAGTGTATAAAAACGTTCATTAAATACAATTTCTATTTACCAATTGTAATTATTTATTATTATAATAATCGTTGGTTGATCGGAAGTGTCACGGTTCTCTTAATAATGACGTCCCTTATACTTGATACCTTGCCCTTGACGTCCCAAGTACCTTTATGCTTACAAGTATGCTTTAACTAATGTCTTCTCGAAAACAAACTTTACTGTCAACACTAGCTCAAAATTTCGCAACTTCATAAACGCTCAAACGCCATTTTCTCAATAATGGCTCTAATTTTTTTCAAACTTTTAGAAAGGATAATGCTAATTGCACTCTTTAATATGACGTAATGATGATTTCAGGGTATATTTTTTTAATTACACAAATGTATTTTTTTAACATTTCTCACGCTCTTAATATGCATATTTTCAGAAATTTGTAAACACTATTTTATTTGTGAGTTAATGTGCTTCAAATGACTTCTTATGAAGTTTTTCGAAAACACAAACATTTTCTGAGAAAAAGTACTTCAAATTTCGAATTTACTGTAGCTCTTAAAAACCGCTCCAAATTTTCAAAGAAAATTGTAATTTAGAACGAAGTTTCAGTGTTCTTTAATATTCTTAAAGGAACACTTCGGGGTACAATTAGGAAATCGAAAAATTAAGAAAATTTCAAAAAATGTACTTTGGGCAGCGATAGATGGCAGTAGGCAAGAGCATGTGGAAAGTCCGAATAGATAGCGGAGACTTAAGGAAACAGAAAAATGTATACGGGAAAGTCTGTCCCATTTTCTAGCACCACTAGTTGTATATTTAAAGCACAAGTAAATATCATCAATAATGATTTTCGGCAATATTTTACAGGTATGCGTATCTGAAGAATCAACGTTTCAGATTTTGGCCGACTTAAGTTCATTTGTCCAACGACGCCCTGGGGAACAGATCCATCCATACCACATAGAGGAAACGCCCGGTTAAGTTAAACGCCCGGTTAGATCTAGGATATCACTGAAGGGTATATGGGCGCTTGTTCATCGTGGAAGGGACTTTGACCCAAGAGCAGTACAAGCGAGTAACTCCGTTCCTGACGGCTCAAAGTTCGAAAAATGGTGATTAAGAATACATTTCCATGCACGATTCAGCACCGTGCCGCAAAGCCAGGAGTATTACTGCCTTCCTGGCAGAGAACTATTACCGCTTTGCTCCGGTAGGGAGACTCCAGACATTATGCCACAGAGACATGTGGGACTTACCAAAGGGCCGATCGCCGAGCAAGTGATCACCAACGAGCTAGATAATTGAAATTTTCAGCAAAGAGTGGCATCACAACATCGAACTGTGTAAATATCTTATTGTTTGTGTGTATTTGTGTAAGTATCTTATTGTTTTTATAATTTTAATAATATTGAATAAAAAGTACCTTTGAAACCAAAAAGCAATAATTTGCTTGGAAAATGCATTTAAGCTATAAAACACCGAAATCTGAGTTGTGTCCCTAATAATTTGGCCATCAACTGTAGCTACGAAAAAGTAAAAAGGTTCAAAATTGAAAATATAGAAAATTTCACTTTCATTCATGATCGGCATTGTCGCAGGTATGAGTGAAGTAAAACAAGTGATTGTATATACAAATGGAAAGTGTACAGAGAATATAAGAAAACATATCTTAGCAAGGTTTATTCTTAAGTCGAAATTCAATTTGCAGTGCGCAATGTTCAATTTGCAATTTCCAATTTGAAACAGAAACGGTAGGTAATATTTAAGCATAAAGGGAAAATATGAGAAAAGAATACAAGAGGATAGAAATGATTGTTTACAGCGCTTAACGTTATGTTGGTGGCTTCTTTTATAACTCTATCCGTCTTCATTGTTAACGAATCAATTGAAATCCGTGAAGAAAAAGGCACTCGAACGCCCATCGCCGCGCCAGGCGCCCACTGCGCTCTGTGCTACTGCGCTCAAAACAGCGCTCGCGTGCCGCGCCGCGCCGCTCATGTGTCTCCGGCGGCAAGAAAACGACACGCGGCGCCGCAGCGGGTTCGGACGAAGGAGAGAGCGCGCGACGCGGCAGGCGCAGGGCGGGGCGGGGCGGGGCGGAGCGCCGGCGAATAATGAACATGACAGGGTGCGGGAGCATCTCCACTTGTCTTGGCCGCGCGCGCAGCCGCCGCCCCCGCCCGCCCCGCCCCCGCCGCCGGCGCGCGCCCGGACCTCCAGGTGCCCCCGTGGCGGCGGCGGCGGCGGCGGCGGCGGCGTGCGCGCGCTCCTTGCGCCTGCAGCGCAGAACAAATAATGACTGTAATTAATCCAATTAACCGTTAATTAATGGCGCCTTTCTCCGTATTTACGGGTCCGCGCGGCCTAATGGACTCGCGGGCGATCGATAGGGGCGGCCAGGGGTGGCAGAGGTGGTGGCGGAGGTGGAGGCGGTAGCGCGGGACAATGGCTCTGTATCAGGCGGGGCACATATCTTACCCGGCCCCGCGAGGCGGCGGCGGAGGGGCGGCCGCCCTTGCCTCCACGGGAGTGAAAGCCCGCCCCCGCCCCCGCCCCCGCCCCCGCCCCCACCCCGCCGGTCGCAGCGCGCGCGCCGCTGGACTGTCCGATCTCTCCTGCTCCGCCTCCTCCGCCTGCGCTTGCTCTCCGCTGTCCTCTTCTCGCCGTCCGCCCCCGGCCTCCCGCGCCCGCGGCGCCTCCTCGGACAAAGGTGGCGGCATTACTCGCTTTTTTTAAAACAAGCGCGACGCGGGGGCGGGCCAGGGGCGGGGCGGAGGCGGGGAATTAGCGCCGGCTGCCTGCCGGACGCTCACTTCGTTAGCCTCACGGCGGCGGAGCGGGGGCGGCGCGGGGCGTGATTGTCCCAGGGGACGCGGCACAAAAAGCCGCCGGCCGTCTCGAGCCATCTGACTGAATTATTCAAACGGAAAATAATGGAGCTGCGACGCCGGGGCCGGACGGCCAGAGCTCCGAGAGGGGCGGGGCGCGGCGCGGCGCGGGGGCGGCGCCGGACAAACAGCGTCAAGGTAAGGGCACCTGAGGGCTCTCTAATCCCCGAGAGTGCCGCGCCGCCGCCGCCGCCGCTGCCGGACGCTGTAAAAAGCCTGCCGGAGCGGCGGTGGCGGCCGAGACGCGCTCGCTCGCCGGCTTAGGGCCCCTGCACCGCTCGCGCGCGCGCGGATTCGCCCGACGCCAGCGCCCCCCCCCCCCCCAGCCCGGCCGTCCCCGCGACCCTCGCCCATATCTGGCGGAATCTGCAGAATCTTCTGAGGCGTCGAGGGCGCGCGAGCCGAGTCGGGACGGAGCAGGGTGTAGCGGGGGCGGGGCCCGGGCGAAGGCGGGGTGTTAGAGGGTGGAATGGTTTATCTTCCCCGCCCCCAACCTACCCCTCACCGTTCCCCTCCTCGCCTCGCACCGCGCTACGCCGTCTTTTTATTCCCGGCGCGTCCTCCGCCGCCGCCGCCACCATTTTGAAATGTATCCGCGCGGCCCCGTTCGCCCGCGCCCATAACGGCTGCTGCATCATTGAATAGTAATAAGGAGACGCTCGCTGCCTCCGCCGCCGCCACTGGAGGCGCTGCTGCTGCTGCCGCGCGAGAGCGGATCATCCCGGCGCCGACGCCTCCGGAGCAGTAAAAGCTGCGGCGGCGTATTAGGCCGCCCTCGCCCCCCCCCCCCGCCTCCGCCACCGCCTCGTCCCCTCTCTCGCCCCCGCACCATCGCCGCCGCGTGGCGCGCGATAAAATAACCCGATCTGCATGAACCACGCGTCTAGCGGCGCACCGGCGAGCCCGGTTTAAATTAAAAACAGTACCGGCAGCGAGGCGGGGTGGCGCGGGCGGCGGCGGCGCTCAGGACGCGCCGAACACGCGCGGCCTGAGCGCTCATAAAACGGGGCGCGGGATCAAAACGCAATATCGGCGAGGGCGCGTGACGGGAAAGCAGAGCGAGCGGGCGGGCGGGCGGCGGCGGCGGAGGGCGAGAAGGGGCGGCGGTGGGCGGCGCCGCCCTCGCGGCTGAATGTTAATTTTGCGCCGCAGAGCCGCGCTGTGGGCGAGGCGAGGCGTGGCGGGGAGGCGGCGCTGGCGCTGGCGCGCTGAGAGAGGCGGGCGAACGCGGCTGGGGCGGGGGCGGGGCGGGGCGGGACCGGGTGCGCGTGGGGTGAGGGCTGGAGATGGAAATTGCGGGCCTCTGGCAGCGTCGCGTCGCGATGACGAACGGCGATTCGCGTTCGCTACACTGCGACGCACCTCGCCGCCCCCTCTCCCTCTCCCAGTGCCTGTGTCTGAGCAGCGCGCAAATGGATTCCCGCGCGACGGATTTGCTTTCTGGATCGTGTTTACAGTACTCTTTCTGGGGTGTTCAGTTTCGCTCCGCTGCTGGCATTCAAAATATCGACTAACTGCTGTCTACATCGAGTACTGTAGATCCAAAATTGCTGTTTTTAAATATCACCTACCCACTTGCTTTAACTACACAAATGCAATATCGTAGTTAGTGTATCATAGGTCGATGAGTATTCTTGTTTTTGTACATTTTATATCGAAGTAGAAAGAGAGACACTTTCCGATTTTTATAGATATTTTCCTATTTTACCATATCGCTACATACGTTATTACATTTATTTTTGCATGAAAGTTTCTATAATCACTGTATAAATACCTGATACAGATACTTTCCATTACTCGATTTTTTTTGAGGAGCTTTTTCGCTAGATAAGTTTGCAATGAATAGTATTCGTTCCTTTTTACGATGTTACCCTGAAAATTTATAGATATTTTCGACAGGCATTTGCAGATAAGAATTCCATGAAAATTGCATTAGAAAGGGGAGGGCGAAAACGTTCACATTCGTATCCGTTGACGCTTCGTTTTGCGATAAAAGCTATCTCATGGGGAAGAAATCGAGATTGTGGAGGGTTGCAAGAGAGCGACGAAAGCTTCCTCACACACACACACTCAGCGCAACCCAGTTCACGCTCCCTCGGATGAGCATGACTTAGCAACAGAATCATCACAACCTGCTGCCAGGTTGATCCGCACCTTTGGAGGGGGAAATTATGTAAATTCCCCCCACCAAAACAATTCAGTAACTACACAGGCACAAAAAAAGAAAGAAAATCAGATCTTGCTGCGATACAATTGTATTCGTTTTAAAAAAATGTGGTCAGAGCCAAAGACTTGACACATGTTTTTCTGTGTATTTCGACGCGCTGTGTGGTGGCGCGATTCTGGCTCCAGGTTCGGATTCGGCGCGTCGAAACATTAAACAAAAAAAAAAAAAAAAAAAAAAACATTTTTCAAGTCTTTGGGTCTGACAACTTTTTTTGTGTGCCTGTGTAATCCTTAAAAAAATCGTGTCGCAGCAAGAGCTATGTTTAGCATGCGTCATTCTACACAACATGCAATGCGACACATTCGACCAAAACCTTTGGAATAAAAAAACTACTAATATTCAGATCACATTCGGGCATTCATATAAAATACCTACGATGGGGAAATATAATAACTAGGAGCGAATTTTGATGACCTAAAACATCGCCAAAAACGGTCAATAAAATCAACACCACTTAGATTACAAGGTCAGCGCTCTGAAGATTTTCAAAGCCAATATGGAAGCTAGAGAAGGCCGACTTGTTCCAGATGAGGCGATTCAGTTGTGTACGTTGAGTAGCACCGGTAACTTTCGAGTTGTGGTTATGTAAATGTTGTCTGATGTTGATAATAGTGAGAATCATGGTGATAGGGGTTGTGTCTCCAGGTGAGGGAATAATGATAAAAAGTGAAAAGTGTAAGTTGCTAAGTTAAGTGTTTACTTTCAGCATTGTAAAGTATATTTGCGTCCATCGGAAATTTAGAAGAATTCATTGTTCTATTGTGATAATGAACTAAATATCAGTCATCCTTTAAACATACATGACTCTCTCGTGGAGATACGGCTTCTTTGTTATCTAATTGTCCCGCTTAATTGAATCGCCCAATCACTTCATACACACAAAGTCCTCAAGAAAAGAAATTGCGGTTAGAAGACGAGTATCTGCTTGCTGCTATTGAATAATGTGCAAAAGAAAACATTGAAAGATTAAATGAAATATCTTTCAGTACTTTTTTATGAACTAAGAAGCAAACCGAAATTTCTTATTTTGGACGATTATTGGAAGATTATTAATAATGATGATTATTTTTCAACATATTGAAAGTAATTCTCCCCTTAAAATGATCAATTCTGTTATGGTAGATAAGGAATTGAAACTCAGTGTGTATTATTGTAAAAAAGTATAAAAATTCGGATGCTGTACAATACCAGATAGTGTATGTAATACGAATGAAATGAGTGATATTTTAGAAAACGTTTGGTTAAAGTTATGTTTGAATACAAGCAGTAGTAACAGTCTTCATGATGGTTTTGCTTTAATTTCACATCTCGTACTTCAAATCGATACTACAAATTCACAAATTGACAAACCTACTAATTTATACTGAAACAAATAAAATTCCTTAGTAAGAAAATAAGAGCATATCAGTACAGTTCATGGCTATTCACATTGTCTTGTATGCTATTTACAATTTTGCCATATTTTTATAAATATTTCAAGCATTTAGAGTTAATATTTCGTTATCCTAGTGCAATTATGAGAATGGGTTCATGTGGTTTAGAACCTCAAATGGAGCTAAGTCATAACAATGTTTTAAAGTATACAAATACATAAATTAAGTGATAGTGATAAATTAGCGAGTCTCAATAGAGTAGATATTTAAAGTCAGTAATGGATTTTAAAGCAGATAATATTGTGAGAACTACATGTAATCAATTACAAGTGTTCCCACATTCATGATACCAACCATAATTTAAGTTATGAAAGAGATAGTATAGATAGTACCTGTTAATGAAATGTGTGCATAGAACTTGCAAAATATTTTGAGAAAAATATGCTGGGGTTAGAACAGGTAAGATTTCATTTGCTGTGCATTGTTTGTGATAATAACAGTGTTAATAGAAAGTGTATGTTTTTTTCCACTGAAAAACAACTTATGTACATTCTTACAGCTGAGAAAAGTAGGCTTCTTTTTTTCTTATTTGATAGTGTAGTTTATTATATATATTTTCGCCTGGCAACCACAATTTTACTTCGCGTTTCAGTTTGCGTGGCCTTCTTCGGCGGCCATGACTGCTCAGGCCTTGTAGTATGTCCAGGTGGTGTTGATAAAATACTCTTAAAATGTTTTAAAAATGCCCTAAAAGAAAAGAATAATTACGTCAATTGTTTGATCAAAACAAATAGAGATGTGTAACTGAAGCTGTTGGATATGTTACTGCTGTAATGGCAGTGGCGGATTGAGGGGGCCTTGCCCCCCCCACACACACACACACACAAAAAGAAAGGCCTAGAGAAAAAATTGAAATCTTCGCGCAGACCTAGCGCATTGACAGATCTTCGGCTAATATCCCACGTCCCGCAAATGTAGACACGTGCAGCGTGTCAGCAATTTGTTGGATGCTCAATCAACGGTTGCTCAAGCAACGGAACGCACAACTTCGCGCACTGATCCTCGTTGAAAACACTTCTTGCGGAGGCACGTCTTTCCGCCCACACTGCTCGGAGCAAACTAGCGACGGTGTTGGAAGGGCAGATAACATTTCCCAATCAGTTTTACCGCGTTGCCATGGGTACTCGCGTCACAATAAAATCATGCGCAATTCTTTCATAATGGACCCTATAAGTACTTAAGACGAGAAAGAAAATATCTAAAAATAAGAAGAAAAGAGAAAGAAATTTAATAAAGAGAAAAAGTAGGACAAGCTTGGGACATATTTGGTGAAATTCTGTCAACTTTCTTCAGTTGTGAACAGTAATATTTGTATGTAAGCGAATGTTTAATTTGTAAATTAATATCAAGCGTTTTTATTTAAATTGTATCTGTTCTCGTCTGTATCATAGGATGAAAAATACAATTGACACATGCTTCGTCGTTTTGAAGCTTTCAATTCAACGATTTTAATAATAAATTATTTATATTTCTTAATTTAAAACCATAAATTATTAATTAAATATGAAACTTAATATTTTAATTTGGTAAAAGCATGATAAATAATTATATATGTGTGATACAAATTCCCCCCTTCAAAACTCATCTCTGGATCCGCCACTGCTACTGTGTGTATTAAAATATATTTGATTTCCAAAAAAGGACATTTTTTTATGTCGATTGAAGGTGAAGTTTGACACTTGCTAATTTGGCACATTTGGAGCCGGTTTTTGAGAAAATCTTGTTTTTGTATTTTTAATTGCAAATATTGCACGCAATATTGTGCGAAAACTACTATAAGTTTCAAAAAATGTACATGTCCTTAATGAAAGAACTAATTACGGACAACAAATTTCATTTGAAGGGAAAATCTCCATCTTCAATTTTGTAGTTCTAGGAAGTAAAATTCATACTTTTAAATATTCGAAATTTCAGAGTTAACCATGAAAATCGCACCTATGTCACTTTTATAAATTTATGTTGCACTTTTTTTACAAGAAATTTTAAGAAACATTCGGATTCTTTTTGAAAAAATTTTGAAAATGTCCGTACGGCTTCATATAAAGTACCCCAAAATTTTGAAAAATGTTTTTTTAAAATCTCAAAGTTTCAACCCTAGCCAGAGGGCCAGGGGGTTTCTTCAATTTGGAAAAAATCATACGCATGGTGTAGGCGCCAGTAGTATTCACAGACGGACAGGCAAACAAACAGACGAACGGGCCGACCAGGGTCGCGACGTCAGCTAGAACGATTGGGGAATATCAACTTTGAGGGAAACCGGCTGTAGGGTTCATGCGCCTTGTTCACAGACTGATGGATGAAAGGACGGACAGACGGAAAGACGATTTCTCGGTATCAAGGGCCCAAAAGAAGGGAATTCTGGCTACACCACGTGTTAGAGAATTTTTTTCATAATTTAACAACTGGATTCATTCACTTTTTCGTTATCAGAGACCGGCAATGAACTTTTTTCTGCCAAAAATCCGCCTTTTTCCCCCGCAGAATTACATAACTTTTCTAATACTACATATATTACTCCGTATATACGTATGTATACGAGAGAGTAAAAACAGTCACGCTCACATTTCTTTCTTGATTTGCTAGGTAACAATGTTTTTACAGCAGCATTTGCTCCTAGTTCTATTTGCATATCAGAGTTATATTCATTCATGTGAAAAGTATACACCTAGTATGTTTCAACTGTTCTCCTTGTTGAGAACAGTGTCCTCACGAACAGAAGAAGAAATGTGAATATTGGGTAAAACGCAGGACGAAATTTCACATTAAATCTACCACATTTATTTATTTATTTATTTATTTATTTATTTATTTATTTATTTATTTATTTATTTATTTATTTATTTATTTATTTATTTATTTATTTATTTATTTATTTATTTATTTATTTATTTATTTATTTATTTATTTATTTATTTATTTATTTATTTATTTATTTATTTATTTATTTATTTATTTATTTATTTATTTATTTATTTATTTATTTATTTATTTATTTATTTATTTATTTATTTATTTATTTATTTATTTATTTATTTATTTATTTAATCCCCTTATTGATTTCTTCAGTTAGTTATTTAGTTAGTTAAAATCCCTTCCCATCATTTTAAATATAAATACATATAAGATGAGTAATAGTTATAGTTAAAAAATAAAAATAAAATTTAAAAAGCGCGAGATTAGCAACATTTGAAAAACTAGACATTTTCATTTCCGCGTTATAGAAATCTTCTTTGCAACGGTAAACGAACTGCAGGTTTGATTTTTGTCCATTGCTAACAAAATTGTATCTCGCCCTTACCTCTACTCCTACCGCTACAAGAAAAAGGAGAGTGCGCAAACGTGTCAACAAAACGTGCGCATAGTGAAGCTACATTTACATCGAGAAGCAAAACAAGGGGCCATCTCATCATTTTCTCAATGTATCAGGGAAACTGGTATGTGTAACTACAAATGTATCAGAAACCTGATCATGATGGGGCTCATTGACCCGGAAGCTCAAGTACATTATTTCTTACAAGCATATTTAAAAAAATCTTTAAAAATATATGCATTACAAATGTAAACTAATTCTTTATATATAACTGATTTGTTAAAAAAACATTATTTTTCGTTTTGATGATCAGTATAGTCTCTAATGGAACAGTTATGCAGCAGAACAGATTGTACTTTTAACTAAAATTTGTGTACTCACTTCAATTGTTTAATGTCATTTAGAAATGCTATATCGATATGTATTGTGCGACATGCCGGTATCGAACATGTATTGTATGTGCATTTCTGGTAGTAATCTGTTGATACAGATACTTGATCAAATTGATTTCTACGATGTGTGTTGTGATTATAAATATCGGTATTGCATGAAATTATGTTTCCACCTTTAAGTAAGTCAGTTTTGACAAATATTACAGATTCGTAAATAAATAGGCAAGGCAATGGTACAATTCCAGTCTCAATAAAGAGAGGCTTGCAGTGATGACGCATTTTTTCATTATTCGAATAATTTTATTTTGCAATCTAAAAGTCTGGCTACTACATGATGAGCTTCCCCAAAATATAATGCCATATCTTAGGCGGGAATGTACATTTGCAAAATACACGCAACAAGCTGCATGAAGGCTGACGGCATTTGAAAGATATTTTACAAAGTGTACGATATTCGTGTCGTAGCATCTGATTATAATATTCAATTGGTTACCAAACTTCGCCTAACGGCTTCGTTTGGAAAATTTCCAATCTCTTATTGTAATCAGATGCTTTACGACACTTCATATAGTAAATAACTATTAACGTTAGCATTTTAAAAATAATAGTTCCTAGTTGAAGCCACTGTCCCCTAGTGTTATTATGCCAAACAGTTTAATGCTTTGCTAGCTGATTGTGTACATGACGGAGATTTTAGATGCAAATGACCCTAAAATATATTTTTGTGTATATTCACAAAATTCATGCAACGAACTGCATGATGGTTGATTGAATTGGAAAAAGTGAAGTGAAGTGTAATAGTCTCTAAAATACTAGTACAAATGAGTGTAGAAAAAGAATGGTATACTACTGTTCCCAAAAAGAAATCTTACTCGTCCTCCTTTGCTAGTCTTAGCCTTAGCCTATTTTCGGTCGGTCAACTGATCTTTCAAAAAACACCAGCTTTTTGGCCTTGGTACATATTTGAACTATTTTGGAAAGAAGTTTCTTTCGTCACATTGCGGTTGTTTTCTTTAGTATGATGAATACATAGAAGAAATACATCCTGCTCCACATCGCATCAACTACTTCTGAGCTTCGTTGACGGAGAAACACTAGGGTGCGAGTGCCGGCGGCGTCGGAATTTCAACAGTAGCTGCACAGATGCGTCGTAACTCAACCAATGGAAGAGAATTGTAGGGGATGTTTTGATAGGACGTTTTTCACGGTTTCTCTGATCAATAAGAGGCGAAAGTGGGAGCAACAAACGGTACACGACCATTGGTGATCTTTCCTTCTTTATTATTTCCCCCTCCTTTCCTCTTACACATACGCACTACATTGCACTACATTGGCACACATGTCGGCAGACCAGTCGGAAGCTTAGCGCTGGTCCTGACAAAGGCGGTGCCCCGCTGGGTGAGATAGCTGGAGAGGAAAAACGTAAGCGGCTAGCAGGGCGGCGCCGCATCTCACGTCCTAGCAGAGGAGAAACATCAGCACATCCCGAGATGCAGCATTAAGGATTGATGACTTACGTAGTAAGCACGCCCGAAATCAAGGAATACTTACGCTCCATCCCGATTTGTTCCTGCTTGTACGACCTGCTCTTCTGCACCCGCTCTCTACCTCCCGTCCACCCGGATTGTCCCAGCGCTGCCTGGTGCTCGTGATACCAACATGTGTGTTGCTAGCACTCTCATGAGCCCGGTGACTGTGCAGAAACTTTCCAGGCGCACTGCACATATTAACAAATCGTTTTACGTGCGGATGGCGCTCTCGGATATTCGCAAGGATTTCCAACAAATAACTCGCGTCGTGGGTCGACGTCGCGAGGGCAGTCGGCGGGGGAGAAAGCGGCAGCGCGGGAGGAGGCGGAGGGCAGAGGCGGCACGCGCTGTCCGGCCGTCGCCGGCGGCGCGGCGGGTGGCGGCAGAGGGGAGGGCCGCGCGCCGGATATCAGACACAAGAAAGACAAACGCGCGAGCGCCGCATACAGAGCAGCGGCGCAGCGACGCGGCGAGGCAAGGCGGCGTCTTCGATCGCGAGGCCCCCGCGCCCAAGGCGGCGCCGGCCCGGGCACCTCTCCGCACTGCGATGGCCGGCCACGCTTCACAGCTCCCAAATGGTGCTTTGGTACAAGACAAAAGGAAATTTATATATATAGGGGGCGGAGGAGCATGCAAGAGGGTCCGTAAGTGTCAGCAACATCAGGGTCGGTCGACTTCGTTAATTCCTCAGTTGCTTTTGTGGTATCACGTGCTTTTCTAGACCCTCGCGTATCATCTATTTTCGCTCTAATCCTTCTCTGTTCGCTGGACCTGACCGGTAAATGTATGTGTGAACTATGTGCGATCTATCTTCAGGCTTTTTATATACAGATCATTGTCTAAAAGCAGGGATGAGACAATGTGCTGTCTCGCACATAATTTTCAAGTGCCACAGAGTTGCTAACGGAGTGGTACTGACTGCCGTATATCCCGGTAGATTCCACAGGACCTCAAGAAGGGAATAGGCAAAACAAAAAACATAGGTTCGACATAAAGGAAAATGGAAAAGAAGTCGGTGCAAGATGGCAATGGAACGCAGTGGATTACCCCGAAGTATCACTCATGAGAGAATGTTGAAACGAATTTATAAACCAATTAATCAATCAAAATGGGGATAAGGAGTGGTGAATGACGTTGACAGATGAATGGTAATGAATGATATTATGTCAAACGGAATACAAGGAAGTATGAGAAGGTATATCACTTCACAATGAAACTCGCCTTCCATGTACAGATCTCGGACTCTGATCCATTCACTTCATGTACTTCGACGTAACTCCTAGCCACTGTTTCACCCGCGTAAGCTAATCAAAGATATTGTGACAAGAAAACCTCTGTTCCTTTCGATTTCTAAGTCGCTAACACAATTACACATAAATGAATATTATTAGCAATCTAGATATTCCGTATATTCTATCACGAAATAAGTTCAATAGGTAGATTATCATTAGATAAATTATGGTTTAGCTTTCCAAAACACAAAATATGCCAATTAAGTAGCATATCAATCACCGGGTATCAGGCTTCCACGTCACATGCAAATCAAACCAAATGCATATTCACGTATTTCTCCAAACTCTAAACCATGCTTCAATTCATTTGTTCGCTTTGTACTCATATTATTTAATTGTATTACATGAACGTAATTGAGTTTTCTTGAGAGGAGAATTTTGACGGATATCTTTCGCCTTCCTTTTTACAATACGTCACCTTCCCAGAGTCCTGAAGTTCCTCGAACCCAATATCCACACTTGGCAATATTTTATGGAATTTATAATTTAACGTCTGCTTGTTTAAAAGCTATTCGGGTCTTCCGAATTTTCTATTACGGTTCATTTCCAATTATGATCATGATGATTGGGAAGGATAAGGAAAGTGATTAACAAGTATCAATGCAATGGTAAGCAAGGAATATCAAATGTCCACAGACAACCTGCACGAAATGTTTTAGTTGCTACTATACCTTACAACAGGATATTAACCCTCATAATCAGAGACAAAAGAAGAGAGAAATGCGCGTCATTATGAATGTTCTTCCTCACCATCTGAATAACAGAATCTCCAGTCCACAAATTTAAGTGGAAATATAAATGAAATTGCTATTATAATGATGTTTTTCTTATTAATGTCCCAAGTTTTATTTCGCTTGCACAGCGATTTAGATTATTATTCATGAGCACTACAGTTCCTTATATCTCATCTCAAGTACTAAGAAGTCATAAGATTTCTAAGAATTTTTACCTCTGGTATATTTTGGTAATATAAAAGCAGACCGAGTGGTTTCGACAGTTGTAAATTCAAGAACATCTTGGAATTTTCTTTAAAATAAATTACAAAATATTAGCGAGAAGTTAAATAAGAAATGGGTGATAGAATCAGAAGAACGATTTTGTCAAAATCATGCAATTTGCACAAACAATTTGGAAAATGTTTAGATGAAGATCACAAAGTTATGTAACAGAAGCACTGTCAGAAACCTAGTCAATTTTATATTACATATTAACTTGATAAGAATTTATGAACCTTGAGTGTACAGACAGCGAGTGCTTCTCTGCACGGGTTTTCGCAGGATGGTACAAAACGCAGGAGCCGTGGCCCTCGCAGAAGGTCCGTCTCTGCCTCACGTGCTCTGGAGCAGGCGGGCGTCGGGCATCCTGCGCAAACAACGAACGGGGTCGGCTGCGGCGGCGGCGGCGGCGGCGCTGCGGGCGCGCTCCGGAAGAGGGGGAGGGCGCGCCTCCGGGCGGGGGCGGCAAGGCAGCGGCGGCGGCGTCCCTTATCAAAATTCTGCCGCGGCCGCGGGCCAGGGCCAGGGCGCGGCAGGGCCGGCGCGGGGGCGGCGCGGGGGCGGCGCGGGGGTCGCTGTCACACGGAACTCGGAGTTGCACCGCCTCTCGCTCATTTAAATCTGCGGCGGCGGGGCCTCGGCATGCAAATATGAGGCGGTCGCGGCCGGCCTGCATAATTGATGGGCCCGGGGGCGGTGCATTGATTAAGCCCGGGGGGTGGGCAAAGGGGAAGGAGTAGAGGCTCGGGGGCGGCGGTTTTACTTACCTCGGGGCCGGCTTAATAGGAAACTGTTCTTGTATTTATAAGAAGACACCCTGCCCTTTTGTCGTCCGGGACAAGAAGAGAGACGGGCGAGGAGGAGGCGAGGAGAAAATACGGGGAGAGGAGAGAAGAAAAAAAGCGAGAGAAGAAAGAAGGGGCAAAAAAGTTTAAAGAAGACACCGCGGCGTCGGCGGCGAGGCGATGGCGAGACTTATGGCCCGCTCGATAAGATTAATTCCTAAGTAACTCGACGCCCCCGACCGCCCGCGCCGCCCGCGCCGCCCGCGCCGCCCGCGCCGCCGCCCTCCACGCGTTAAACACGCGGCTCGAGGTTCGAGACAGAAATTTATCTCGAAAATTTCGTCCCTCTGCTCGTCCCTGGGGCCCGGCCGGGCACGAGGCGGCGGCGCGAGGGCGGGGGCGGGGGCAGGGGCCGGGGGCGCAGGTCTTGTCACCTCTCCGCGGTCGCGCTCTGCCACCCCGACGCGACGCGGCGCCGCTCTCGAGGCGAGGGTCAGGCGAGCGCTGCCGCCCCTTGGCCCCGGGCGGCGCCTCTGCGCCGAGCGATGGGGCGCGGGATAACAGCTCTAACTCGCGATTTTGTCGCATTCACGTCTGCGTCTCTCTTCCACGATGTGAAAAGAAAAGTGCATTTGGAGTCATTGGGCATTTCTTTCCTTCATTACTAGAGTAAAATTAACTTTTAAAGTTGACGTTTAGCAACTTTATATGCTGCAACGTGTCGACTTTCTATTTAATTTATCTGTGAACTACAGACAAAGTCAAAAGTAATGATTTGCAAATCTGGGATTGCTTTCCATTTTCAAATATTTGTTTTTGCATATATTACTTTTTCCAGTTATTTTACAAACACACATAGCTAACTCGAATAGGAAATATTAATTTATATCTGCAATGTTACTTATAGCATTAATTTTTGCATTTTAAAACATTTCAAAAAAGCAAAATGCAATTGAAGTTTCAAAAAGTAATAATATTTTCTAACAATTTCTTTTCGACCAAAGATACTTCTTCATAGCTGTTGTATACAATTTACCATCTACAAGTATATGACCATAAAGGTAGGGCTAAAGTAAACCAGAGAATTGAGTCTCTACGTAAAGATCCATATTCTACTCATATATTGGCAACGTTCATTGCGCAACCTAAGTAAAAAAAGTGATATTCTTACTTGTTGACGGAGAAGGAGGTTGGCGATTTGTGAACATGTGGCCAGGGATCTGCGCGTCCTATTTGAATAAGGGGATAATTTCAAAATACAAAAAGACGTATACAAAATTACACAGAATTGCTCCAAAATGCATGTTTCATGTAAATATGAAACGAAAATTTATAAGGTATAAAATTGTTAATTTAATTATATATGCCAAAATAATTTTTTGGTTGATTTTAACGTACATACTTATGGTTTTTTTTCTAAAATTCTTTTCCATCTTTCGGAATATTGTAAACAACGTAAACATGTTTTCAAGTTATGTTATGAGTCAAGTCTCATGTCATATAATGGTACCTTGTCTTATTTGTTTTTTTTATTAATTTATTTGAAATTCATTCACAAGTACCCAATTCACTTAATTTATGTGACTTCATTTCATAATATTTCATAAAGTCATGAGCTGTATTACCTATTACATTTTGCAATCCCTTATCAGCACTTCAGGACTTCAAACCCGATGAAACGACTATTATACGTTCATTTACTTCGTTTGATTAGCTTAATCGCAAATGAAATTTCGAATACAGATGTGGCACATGTATATATTACTATTCATGATGTATAGATATTACTATTCATAGCGTATTTTCGTTTATTTCATATGAAATAATGAATAGTATTTACAGATTACACTGCCTATATCTAAAAAGAGGTGAGTATACTCGTATTATATGTAGAAAACAGACGTAGACGTAAAATTATAGTCTAAGGCACAACAATGTTCACGATTAAAATTCGAGCATTTTGAAGATTCCAAATTTAAATAAATGAATTAATTGTAATACCTTTTATAAAAATTTAAAACTTATTTCTCGGACCCCCTTTAATGTGTTAGCAATAAGCGGCTCCGACACATGAATATTAAAATGAATATTTTTGTTAAATTATTTCAAATTCCTACCCTTCCTTAGACAATGTTTAAAGGGAATGCGAGTATTACGGTCATACCAAAATTCCATAAATTCATGATAATTTGGAACATTTTCGAATTGGTCATTGCTGATCAATTGGTGATACCTGATCAATATTCGTAGTAATATATTGCAAGTATGTTACTCCTAAGAAATTAGAGTGATCCCATTTCAAAACACATATGTTTTTACACTCTAACGTACGAGTATTTCCTCCCCTTTCCCATTCTCTTCTCCGTCCTTCTTTTGTTTCCCTCCCCCCTTTCCCTCCTCCCTTTTCCCTCCTCCCATTTCCCTGCTCCCTCAATCATTCTTTAAATATTCAAGACTTAAGGTTCACCTCAATTTCCTGGACTACAGATTGCGTTTGACCAAACGTCAGACAACAAGAACTTTAAAATTAATATTTACTTTATAATATTATATATTATTAACTGAAATCTATTGTGTTATAATACCTATATTACTGGAAATCCATTGTAAATAAACATGCTTGAAATTGAGATATATATTAAGATGTAATCCATTAATCGCAAAAACAAATGTTAAAATGTGATATTCTTTTGTAATGTATTAATAACTTAATCCAAAAATAAGTCAATAACTGCCTGTTCTGTCAGCTCCAGAGGACTGCTTCTCTCCCCCTGAACCCCGAGGGCTGTTGCCTCCCCCCCCAGCAGAGTGCATCATGGCGGCGGGCCCTGATGGCGTCGCGGGGCCATCAAAATTTGTGCGGGGCGGGGGGCGGGGGCGGGCGGGCGGCAGGTGAGTGCCGTAATGGAAGGGGCCGCGCCCGCGCGCGGACGCGCTCGTTCCGGGATATTTATGGGCGGGCGCTGGGCCGCGGCCGCTGATAGGCCAATCTGGCCATCGGGCCTCTTTGTATAAGTCGTTTCCCAAAGTAGTTTTCCCACCTCGCGCAGCGATCATTAATTCAAATTCTTTCAAACACATCCCATTGTCGAAGATACGACCCGCATCGTAGCCATAATCAAAGACAAAGCCGACCGGCTCAAAATAGAGGCCTAGCATTCGAGAAACGTTATCTTAAAGTCGCCTGTATAAAATGTGACGGTCTCTTAAGTACTTCAGTAAACAATAGCGGTAATCGTAAAAAACGATGACACATTTATACGCCAGAAAGCCAATATTTGATAGTAAGAAAGAAATGCCGGGCGAAAGGGGCGAAAACTTTTTAGACCTGAGGAAGAAAGTAAAAAACACAAAGATCATTTATCGAAAGACAAGGAATTCGATTTAGACAACTTTAATTTCTTTACAATATAAAATTTAAGTGCTTAAAATATTATTGAGTTGTGAATCCGTTAGGTACGAGAAAATCGTAAATTACGAATCCTTAAAATTGAATATCTGAAAAAATACGAGGAAAACACAATTGGGGTTATAAATAAAAGTGTAGTGACCATCGTTGTGAGTAAATTGGCGTATAATAATGGATATTTTAATTATCCAAATGTTTTGCTTCGCAATTATCTTTAAATCAGCTTCAATGATTAATACAATAAAAAATTTCTCTTCTCCCTTTCAATTCTGCTGTCGTTTTCCCATACACCTATGAGAAAAGAAAGTATATTAAATAAAACTTCCTTTGTTCAGAAATAAAGAAATTGCTTTAATATACGGTATGCATGCAGAGGGACAAATCGGGTAGCGGAGATTGCTAAGGCAGGAGTGTCGTGACGATCTCGGATCGAAGGATTGCGGGTTCGAATCTCGCCTCGGTTATGGATGTATTTGTGATCATCCTTTCACCCCTCATCATCATCCTACCACTTCATTAAAAAAGTATTGATAATTCCCTGCTCAAGCAGGAGGCCATCTGACAAAGGACTGCAGCAAGAACAACAACAAACCTGCTGTCAAGAGCAAAAATGCTACGCTGATGCCACAAAGAACACAGCCCGCACGCAAAGGTAGATAAGAGCACTATCTTCGCGAAAGCGGCGCACTCACCACACCAACACTCTGCGCGCGCGGGGCAGAACTCTAGTGTCCGAAAGGGCATTCGAGGGAGAGCCGCTCGACCTGACACCGCCACGCGTAAGGCGCCTTCACACAACACGCCTGCTGCTAGGTCGGAGACGGAGCAATTCCTTAAGAAGGTCTCTGAGCTGAAACAGCAGGTCACAAACCTCAATTCACTATACACAATCTCTCTGAAGATGGAGTTATTCTGCAATAGACATCATATCGATGTTCTATTAATGCAGGAAACAAAACTCGTAAGCGCCGACGACCTGGAACTAAATGACATGGCTATCTACCGCACCGAACGCGATGCTCGCCATCGCGGAGGCGGTGTAGCGGTTGCCGTACGTCGCTCGTTGCCCAATCGCCCGGCAGCTTTACCTCGCCTCGCGAGGCTTGAAGCGGCAGTGATTGTAGTGAACACGACGGAAGGCGACGTTGCACTGGTGTCAGCACTTTTAGCACCAAATCGTCCTCTCATAGATGACAATTTCGACACGGTGTTCTCCCTAGCACCTCACACGATTATGGTGGGCGACCTGAACACCGAGTGCGAGAAATAGGGCTGTAATACAACAAACAGCAACGGAAACTTACAAGTTTCCTGCGATCACACAACACTGACACTCATCCACACCTACCCGCTTCCCCACTGACCCTCGCCTCCGACCCGAAATCCTCGATGTGACACATCAGGGAATATTCGAGTCACTACTCCCCAACCCATTCCCTTCTCTCTCTCCGTTCACATTCCCATCACCTTCGCAGTAGGTAGCATTCGCCTTCTGCGGCCCTAGACAGTGGGTCCCACAACCCACTGACTGGGATGAGTTTCGCAAACAACTCGCAGCACTACGCACACAAGCACAAACCTCGCTGACAATGGATTCGCCAGAATCTGTAGACGCGAACATACACACTCACAAAACATACAAACAGTACACAGAAAGGCGACGTCGGTTTTCTGGCGTCCACTCGAAGGGGGCTTTCATACACTTCCTCCAGATGTCGAAGAGCTTCTGCGTGAAAAACGCAAAGCTAGGCGACTATGGCAGCAGTTTACGTGCCCTGCGCTTAGAACACAGCTGCGGGAATGCGAAAAACACCTGAAAACCGCCCTTGCAAACCATTACGACTCTACTCGCGAATCTTCAACAGCTGCATTACACAGCGGTTCTTTCTGCAAAATTGAAGATACACAAGTGCTTCCATGCTTCCAAAACCCGGTAAGGATCTCACGATCGCTGCGAGCCACAGTCCAATCAGTCTTCTTCCTGTTATGGGAAAGGTATTCGAGAGGCTTGTACTCGCGCAAATTATGCCAAGTGCTCTCTCGCGGAACCTCATCCGAGATGAACAGTTTGCCATCAGCCCGGGCCATTCCGCTTCACTAGAAGCACTATGCATGGCTCAGCAGATTTCCGTTGATCTGTTACTTACACAGGATGTACCTCGCATATATCTCGACATGGTGCAAGCCTTTAACAAAGCCACACAGTACACTCATGACAGAACTTGGGCGCTGCTTCCACAAGATAAAACTAAAATGGTTAAGTCGTTCCTGACAAGAAAGCGCACTCGTGGTCAACGTGGGCAAAGCGAGATCCTCAAAGCGGAGAATTGCGAACGGAGTCCCTCAGGGCTCCGTCCTCTCTCCACTACTGTTCTCGCTGTATGTCAATGACATCCCACATTTACCACGAATACGGCTATTTCTTTGCACTGATGACATAGCCGTCTTAGCAAGATGAATAAACCTAGATTACAAATTGAAAATACTTCAAAAACAGATGAACCTGACGCTGCATTGGGCGGAACAAAACCACTTGACTTTTTCAGCGAAAAGTCGCAGGCAATCTGTTATACCCACCGCAAACAAATACACTAAACTTTTTACACCACCAAAACAAATTATACTTGACACACAAATCTGTCATGGGCGCCTAAGGCAACTTACTTAGGCGTCACATTTGATCGAAGGATGCGCTGGCATTTACATAACAGGCGAATTCGATCAAAATTACAGCAAAGAGTTCTACTCGTACAACCTCTTTGGAGGGAACCTACACTCCCCTTGGAATTTCTCTTGGCACACTATAAAACGTGTTGTCGGCCCGTGACCACCTACGCTGCGGAACGTGGTGGACCACAGCACATAAGTACAAGGATACACTTGAGCTAGAACAGAACAAAGTTCTACGGCTCATAGCACGCCCTCCTTATCGGAAACGATTGAAAATACTGAGGAAAGAACTTCATATCGACTCCTTCACTTAATGCTTGAGACGGCTTTCGTTTAACGAAGCCTATCAAGCCGTTCAAACCAATGACGTGAGTATTTGGTTTGTGAGTATATTTTACGTGAGTGAGCACCCTGACGCCCGGGTCAAAAAGGCGACGTGGCGAATGGCACCCGCCGGTGCGGATGAGGCCGCTGGTAGCGGTAGGCGCGGCGCCGCGGGGGCGAAAATAATAAGCAGCCGCGCCCGGCTCGGCGCCCGGCTCGCGTGCGCGCGCGCCGTAAAGTCGCGTCCAATTACGCGGCGGCGGCGGCGGCGGCGGCGGCGGCGTCGAGCGCGCGCCGCTATCGCGCGCCCATCGCACGCTATTCATATTCAGGCCCCGCGCAAAGAGCGGCTCTTCCGTCAACAGCTTTTAAGAGGCCTCTTAGGCGATTAAGCACCGCTCGACGGCCTCGCGAGCAATCGCAGGCGGCCGCGGGGGCGGGGCGGGGGCGGGGCGGGGCGGGGGCGGCGTTTGCACGCGGGTGCATTTGCTGCTCTGTTGGCCTTTCAGACGACGCGACATGCAGAGTTGCTTAAAGCTGTAATTAATTATTTGTAAATTTATTATTTACATGAGATACATTTTAACAACAATAGTTGAATTTTTATTGCAATTGTGAAATGTTTTAAAATGTACGTTTAATTGTAAAAACATCAACATTCTCGTATATCAAATCTGAAAGTTATTATTATTAGCTCTAGTTTGGTTTTGTTAAAGGTTTGATGGTGTTACTACTTAAATATTCTGCTCATCAATCTAAAATATAAGTATGTATTATTTTTATTTCTTAATTTAGTGATTAAAGTATTAATAAATGATGTTAAGAATTGTGTTTTTCATTGCGTACAAAATTCAAATAAGATTGATTATTTTATATAGACACCTTTTACATACTTTTCAATTTCATAATTTATAAGCTGTCTGAATTATTTGAGCGTTAAATAAAGTGAAATTTAATTAATATACGTTTTGTAATAGTTATCTTGTATTGTATTAGTTCTAGTTATTTTGTTTTTTTTAAATAATTTAATATTGAATGTTCTACGGAATTTTTCAATTCCTGTAGATTATTTAACATCCGTGTGCGATAGCTCTATTATTTCAAATAATCCACTTTCATGATCATCATTTAGCTAGATCCGATTTTTATCCTCCAGGGTTGTTAGCCCGTGAGGTATGGAAGATGAAATAATGATGACAAGGAGGGATGAAAGGATAATACACACATATAGACGCACACAATCTCGCCCACGTCGGAGTCGGAACTCGAACCCACGATCTTCTGGCCCGAGACGGTACGGCACTACTGACTTAGCAATCTCGGTCATGAGACCGGCCGACTTAAAGTTTATTTAATATTGTGAGTGAGAGTGGAAGAATGAAGTATTGTTTTCAGTGCTGGGGTCCTCAACACGTCTCTCGTGAGCCGACCTGACATGCTGGCTTCTGGTTACATTCCTACTTTGGCAATATTTGGGCTCCAACAAATTTCTGAGTCCCGTATTCGCCACCAAGAACTGACACAACAACTTAATGATGTTACGATGCTAATCGTTCTTGCCTTGTTTCCTCGATGGGCGCTTGTAGAATTACATTAGTGTGGGCAATGCCAAAAAATTTAATTTTGCCGACCATATGTTAGGGTCATTTTGGCATGTCACCAACGCGACATGGGGCAAGCGAAACAATAAATTTTGTCTGAGCTTTGAAAAGCAACTCGTCCTGTCATTCCCGCAGCGCCAGCATGTTTATACCGCAACACCAGCGTGGACGTCAGTGTGCTAAGATAAAAAATAATTTATATTAGTGTCATCAAATAGTATTCCTTCATTAACATATTACAATTTTAAATCGAAGGTGTTGCAACAGTAGGCACATACTTAATTAACTTTCAGTTTGGTTGACTCAGAAACAATCCAAGTTTTTCGATTTTTTCTTAATTAACAATAATTTCACAAGGATTATTCACTATTTTTTCTTCTAATACTAAGTTACTTGGGCAACATTTTACACAAGATCGAAAATCAAAAATAGTACATTTCCCAACACTCAATAGTAAAGTTTAAAACAGATAATACAGATAATAATAGTAATACACTCAATAGTAAAGTTTAAAACAGATAATAATATAGATAATACATCAAGTATTTTGATATTTCTAGGGTTGCTATTATTTTTTACTTTTCCGTGTACATACGTATATACAGAGTAATATACGAGGTATAGGGAAAGTTATGTAATGCTGCGGAAAGTTGATTTTGAGATTTCAACGGAAATACACGTTTTGGGGTCCTGATACCGAAAAAGTGTTGTTTTTTTTTTCAAAACGTCGGTCTGTTCTTCTGTCTGTCCATCCGTCCGTCAGTCCGACTGGTGTATGTGAACACTACTAGCTCATAAACCATGCATACAAAATTTTTCCAAATTGAAGACACACCCGTTCATCTGATTCGAGTCGAAACTTTTAGATATTGAAAAACATTCTTCAAAATTTGAAGGTACTTTACACAAAACCCTTCGGATAATTTCAACATTTTCTCAAAAACCGCTCCAAATTGTTTCTGTAAATTTCTTGGAAGAATAGAGTAACATAAAAGTAGCACAGGTCCGATTTTCACGGTTAACTCTAAATTTTCGAAAATAGTAAAAGTATAATTGTTTTCGGTGTCTTCCTACAACTACAAAATTAAGAATAGAGATATTTTATTCAAATAAAATTTGTTCTCCATAGTAAGTTCTTTCGTTAAGGTTATGTACTTTTTTGAAAATTTTAGTAGTTGTCACGCAATATTGCGTGAAATATTTCCCATTTTAATAAATAACAAAACCAAGATTTTCTCATAAACGGCTTCAATGTTTTTCTTTAAACGTTTGGTGAGGATAGTGCTAAATGAAATCAGATGCCATAAATGTCATATTGCACTATTGTTTTTTAAAAAATTACACAAATGTAATGTATTTACTTGTTTATCACGTCTTTAATATTTACATTAGAGTCAATTTGTTCACATGATTATATTTATGAATACATGTGCTTTAAATAATGTTATATACATTTTCTCGAAAACTCTACCTAGCTGAAAACGTCACATTTTCAGAAACGCTCAAATACCATTTTCTTAAAAATGGCTCCAAATTTCTTCATCAAACATTTTCAACGGTTAGTTCTAATTGCACTTTTTAACATGACGTAAAGTTAATTTCGGACATTTTTTTTTGTTTTTTCAAAAAGTACGCAAACGTAATTTTTTTGAAAGATCTCTCACGCCTTTGATATTCATATTTCCTGCAATTTGTAATCACTATAGTATTTGTGAGTTAAAGTACTTAAAATGACTTTAAATGAAGATTTTAGAAAACTCAACAATTTTATGTGAACAAGTGCTTTAAATATTTAATTTACAGTAGCGTTTAAACGCCAGTTTTTAAAAGCGGCTACACATTTTTCAAAGGAAATTGTCATTTAGGAAGGATTTTTACGGTTTCTTAATAATTTTAAAATAATATTTTCGCTCTACAATTACGAAACCGAAAAATTTATTTTAAAACCGCTTGATTTGACCGGCCATAGAGGGCAGCTGGCTAGAGTATCTGGAAAGTCGGAGTAGATAGCTGAGACATTCTAGCACGACACACCGAGTGGTGCGGACCTGCTCACTAGTGCTTGGCATATCCGACAACGTGCTATAGATTACACCCAGTGATAAAACTGATATTACGCTTAATGTTTCGTATTAAATAGTCAGTGCAAAGTGTTATGGCTTATTCCACAGGGTAGGCAATTAGCCAAGTCCTATACACACTGCAAAATGCAGGAATCAACGGAGAGGTGCCACCAGGGCTGACGTCTTTGGAAACCCGCGCGGCAATGGACGCCAGCAACGCAGCCACGCCAGCTCCACTCAGAGGCAAGGGCATCATCAGCTCAGCCTTCATTCAACAAAACTCGTTCTTCGGGGCTGTACCACAACCTCCTGCCTCATGTCGACAAAACAAAAGGTCAATTCGTGCCAGTGAGAGTGAAAGTGAAACCGAAACCAAGAAAATCAATCATTCAAGTGAATGCGTGATTGAAATATCAAAACCCTCCACTATATACGTGTATAACGTACCCTTAGGAAACTGGTTCGGCGAACTTGATGAAATCAGTGTAGGTCTTACAAGCAGTAGATTTCCTTATCTCGAGGAAAAGTGCCAACACCAAATAATTCCAGCTAATAGAATTCCACCAAATTACGTAGCTAATATCTCTCACGTCTGCAACTTCATAAATGAACTTAAAACTAAAGTGAGAAAAATGTTCGTTACTAATGTGAAAAACAATAAAATTAAAATAAATTCGGGCTTTTCAACATACTTTAAGAATATATTAAAATACTTAATTCAAACACAAAAAAGCTTTTATACCTATAAGGATCCTGCAAATCATAAATACACAGTTCCCTTTAAAAACTTTCAACCAACAATTTCTGACGCCGATATAAAAGAAGACATAAAATCACAGCACCCCTCAGTATTAAAAATCACAAGGCTAAACAAGGATAATAAACCCAATAGTAGCAGCAGAATTTAGTGGCGCAAAACCCATAGAGGCAACTAACTATAACCACAATTTGCAATCACAGAGACATTGCTGAAAAAAGAAGTAAACCCAAAGACCCAATTCAGTGTCAAATGTGTCTCGACTATAGTCACTGTAATCATAAAATTGTAACTGTAATCATAAAATTCAATAATAGTTCATAATTGCAACTGTAATCATAAAATTTAATGCGCATTTTGCGCAGGTAATTTCAACTCAGTAACATGCACCCGCAAGAACGAAGATGTGCTTTGTGCTAACTGCCATGGAAGCCATAAAGCAGACATTAGAGAGCATTCTTGCCAATATTGTAAGGAAATCAGTGAAAAAATAACTCCTAGACCATCTAAGAATAATACAAATGGAATATCCTATCCCTCCACCTTCTTCGCAATCTCTCTCAGACTTCCCGAATTAATCCAATCAATAATTTCCCTCACATCTCTAATTACAAAAACCAAAATTGTGCACTAATCCTAGATATCCACGTAATGACCCCAACCAACCTTTAATTCATACCAATAATTCAAATTACCCACTCTTAAGCACAGTTATTAACTCAATTTCATCCGGCATTGTAAATTTCTTAAATTCCCTAATACTTACAATAATTAATGCAATCCAGTGCTTAGTGTCAGCTTAATTTAATAATAATAATAATAATAATAATAATAATAGCCCTACATGCCCATAAAGAATTAGTCCTAGTAAATTGGAATGCCAATGACATTTCTAACAAAAAACTTAATTTCTGCATGCTTACAACGTAGACATTTGCATGCATTACTGAACCCCATCTAAATAAGAAAAAGAGATTATTCATCCTCAATTATACAATATACAGGGCAGACAGATCTAAAAGTAATGGCAGTGGAGTACTCATAGCCATTAAAACAAACTTAATTCACCATCAAATTGACTTAATAAATACATCCGGAACAAACCATAGCCAATCGCGCCATAATAAATAATAGCATGTGGAATATAATATCCGTATATAATTCCCCAACCTATAAAATAACGGATATTAATTTTAGAAACCGTATTCAATCTTCAAACAACACCTTATTTATTAGCAAATTCAGTGCTAAAAACACTAATAGTGGCTGCCGACACAACAATCAAAATGGGCTCATTCTATCACAAATCTCTAACCAATTAAATCTCAAATTAATCACCCCTACTGAGCCAACATATCCATTAGATCACGACAAAAATCCAGACATTTTCGACGTCGGCATTACGAACTCCAACATAACTTTCTTCTAACCCAATATTTGAATTAGACTCAGACCTCATTCCCGTTCTAATAACTACACAGCAGATTACACCGTAACATGTCCCAACACTCAAATATAACTCAGGCAGAATAAACTGGAACCAATTCCAAAAACTGGCAAAATATTTTTAAAAAAATGTAAAACGTCTAACCAAATTCTTACGAGCCACCAAAGCCAGCACCCGCGAACATTTCGGCTTCACCGAAAATATATCGATACTATACTCTTCATTCCAGAAAACGTTTCATACAATAGGAACCTTTATCAACATAGCCCATCCATTCGACAGAACATGGCATCAGACGCTATTATAGTAAATAATAAAAATTGGTACTCCTCATTATTTCACCACAATTATCCACAGTTTTCTATCCAACAGAACCTTTTCAGTTAATGTTAATAATCACTACTCAAATCCGAGGTAAATTAATGCAGGACTTCCCCAAAGATCATCATGAACCCCCATTCTCACCAATATCTACGTCGCAGATATACCGGCACTAAATTCAATAAAAAATGCCTAATTTGCAAATTACACTGCACTATTTTGCTCAGAACCGGATCTACACAAAATACGCAATACAATTGAACTATAACTTCATCTAATCGATAGCTGGGCCACTAAACTAAAAATTCAACGTAATCCATAAAAAACCGCTGCCAAAATAGTTGCCTTCAGACCATACACTCCTCCTACTCCCTTCACACTAAACAACAAACTAATAATCTGGCATCCACAGAACAACGCAATTAAATACTTTGGGGTCAACGTAGACACACAACTTAAGTGGAAAAACATACAGAAACCAAAGTCAAACAAGCAAAAATTAAATTACTGCAACTAAAACGTATTATCAACATAAATTCCTCTGTACCGTATAGTACAACCATAATAATATACAAAACCATATTAAGACCCCTCTTTTTTTACGCGTGCCCCATCTGGATTAATGCCTCAAAAACTAACATTAAAAACTACAAATCTTCAAAAACCAGTTCTTAAGGACAAAAACCAACGCCGCTTGGTTGGTCACCAACGACCAACTCCAGAAAAAATTATCAATCGGACTTATTGCCATTCATATCAATTACCTTGTCTCCAACTTCTCTTTCTCCATACCACAAATTTACACATTAAATGCACTCAACATCGGCCAAAATCCTACACAATCAACCCGAATCCAAAACAAATTTCTTTTCCATGTATTCCTGAAAAAACTCGTAGAATTGGGCATTAACAAAGGTGCCTAATTTGGCTTACTCGCCCATGTAATAGATTAAGCTAATATATATATATATATATATATATATATATATATATATATATACTTAATATAATACATATATATTTAGCTAATATATATATATATATATATATATATATATATATATATATATATATAGTACAACGTTTTACTTATCCGTGATCTTATTAACAAGAAAATAAACAGAAGAATAAAAAGTTAGCCGAGACCAAAATAAATAGAACTCTAATATGGGAAAGTCAGCCATTCTGCAGCCCATTAGTTTCTACTTACAAGTGAAATACTTGTAGTTTTACTGGTATATTAAATCATACATCTTCAACTCAAAACGTAAAAGTTCCTAAAAAATTAAAACATGAACTCAATGTGCAATGTGATATTTGATAATTGAACCGCACGAATACTAACGCAAACGTCTAGGACAATTAATCCAGTACCCAGTTCACTCTTGGGTTTACTCTTGTGCAAACATGTAATAATACTTCTTCAGAAATGGCAATTATATCAATTAATTCCACTAACCATTATACTCCAAAACGAAATCACTCCAAAATCTCGGATCGCGTTTATTCTTTGGGGTTGCCGGAACATGAAGATGGCTCCGCTCCGGTAGGCTTTGCGGGATTCGCCCGCCCGCTGTTTCCGGACGCGGCCGCCGCCGCGCCGCGCCGCGCCGTCCGCCGTCCGTTCCCGCGCAGTCAGCCGCGAGAGGGCGGGCGGGGGCGGGCGGGCCCGGGTAATTACACGCTGCACGCGAGCGCGTCCCGGGTGCAGGCAGGCGCGGCCTCCGCCACCAAGAACCTCTTCATAAGGCGGCGCGGCGCCCTCAAAACCAGGCCACCCTCCACCCTCGTCATAATAAAAACGCAAAGAGCGGCCGGGGCCTTGGATTCAATAATTGCTTAATACGCGTTGTCTTGGAGACTGAGTAACTTTTTAGGTGTGCTTTTTAATTGGTTGCCACAATACCAGAATAAGGGGAAGGGATTTAATCTTCATGTCAGCTATGAAATGTAAATTGAAACCTGTACGAACGTTAAAATCTAAAAAAGTTTGATTTGTAAGAGTAAACTATAATTGAACTTGTGGATCAAATAAATTAAAATATACCCAAGTATACTTTTTTATCTAAATGTGAATATCAGAATGACAAAATTCTGAGTGACGGAAGTTGAGACCAATGATTATATACTAATATAAGTAACTTTTTCAGGCATTTCTTATAATTATTTTTAGAACAAATATTAATGTAGTTAGTAAATCCCTGAAATAACATTATATTGTTATAATTTTCTATTTTTAATACCTTCTTTTAACACAGTGATTTTTTTTGTTGTATTTTTGTTTGTTTGCTTTTGGCGGCGAAGTTGGCTAAGAACTTTTATTTTCTGGCTAATCAAATCTATTTTATTCTTCACAAGTTTCATAATATACACCAGATAGGGAGTTAATTATTAAAATCGCACTTTGTATAACACTTATAGAGAACGATAATGTTGCACTAAATTCTGTGAATTGCATTAATAACACGAACGTAAAGCAAAACCCCTCAATTAGCAGTACACATATCTGAAAAAAGGAAGAACACCTTCAGTTATATTTCAATTTATTTAAATTAATATGAAATTTTCGATCTACATTTACCAATAATATTCTTTATTACATTTTGTAGCTTATCTCAAGGAAATTTATTCGTGTCGTGTGGTCTATGAACTTTTATATCTGACAAACACTTGCGATATATCAAGTAGGTTTATTTATATGCTAAAATTCAGTTATAACTCTTATGGAGAGCTGTTTTGCTCTCCGCAAATAACGCTTGTGAGAATACAAACTAGATTAGAATACTCAACGAAATTCCATTTCTTGCCATTGGTTTTTTTGTAAGGCAAACCAATATACATATCAAAGGTTCAGACCACTTCATTCTCAGTTTTACTCTATGGTGTGTGTTGATTACGGAGATTATACTATGAATTAAATTGCGAAAATACTCAAATAGCGTATCGTTCTCCGAGTACTTCGCTCAACTTTCAAGAAGCTCAGAGGTTTAAAACAACAAAAGTGTATCTTCAATGTATTTGCTGTTTTATTGTGTCTTTTAGGAGGATAGGGATCTCAAGAACTTGAGAGTGAAAGTATAAACAGGCAAATAAAAATTCTTTTTAGAACTTCGTTCTTTATCAGGTGAGAAACACAGTGCAGGAAGCTCAGGCAACAAAAAAGCTCGCGCTCCAGTTTGTCAGGGACGACGCAGAGGAAACGTGTATATTACAAGGCCAAATGCGCGGGCGGCGCGCCCGCAGTTGCCTCGGCGGAGGGGCAGCGCGCCACTTAACTCCGCTCCCCAGGGACAGGCGGCCGCTTGTTCAGGTTGATTATGAAGTGTAAAGCTACACGGTGTACACAGCGAGACAGCCGGACGGACAGGCACGCAAGGGGCGGGCGGCGCGCGTGAAAGATTTAATGCGGGGCAAGAAGCGCGAGCTTCGAGGGGGGGGGGTGCGGTTCCGCTCCGCTCCCCGTCGCGGGAAACAGCCCCTCCCCCCCCCCGGCAAGTTCCCACCCGCACTCTTCCCTCGGCGGAGTTCCGGAGGAGACCGACACTTCGTGATTACGTAGCAGCGGGAGCTCTTGTGGAATGGAGCATTGCTCTTGATGGAAAGATAACCTCAAGGTCGGTGTCGGCTGTCCTCATCGCCCTGTTCTTTCAAGTTTTTAAATAGAAATAGTTTATTATAAAATTGAATATGAATATACGACGATATGTATTTATTATTGTTTCAATTAATTTTAGTTCTCGCTATTTATTGTTTAGTATATAATTTGCCAAATAACGACATCTCAAAGAAATTATAAATCATCTCGTTCTTGACAATTTTCTTGATACAATATTGTACAGGATGTTGGGAAATTAAACTAATTGATTCTACCATTTTCTGGGCGTTTGCATTTTATATTTGTATATCTTCAATTACAAATTCACAGAAAAAATGGCACATACAAACATCATCTCTCAGACTGACATCGTGAAGGGCTGGGGCATCAACATCATGTAAATGTTTGTTTTAAGGGACAACCTAACTTGCCAGAATTTTTTATACTTGTGTAGTTGAATGCAATATTATTTTCAAAATCATGAATTATTTGACTAATTATACATGTATCAAGAAAATGTTAGACCGTGTTCTTTAATGTATTATGACCATCATTAATGCACGTATCATAACCTTTATTGAAATACTCCATTGTAAGTCACCAATTTAAAGTTTTTATATAATATGAGATCTAAATAATATCTAATATTTTTATTCTTGCGACTGCGTGGTTTTATCGCACAGTTTGAAAGACTCCAAACCTGAAACTTTGACGGCAATTTTCTTCACACTCCTTACCATTTTATTATTTATTATTTTTATTTTCACAAAATACCCAGTACAGGGTAAACAATAATTCACGTGAATACCAATTCTAAAACTGACAAGATGCTGCGCAAGAAAAACATCTATGATTATTGCTTCCAACGATTCATATCAGTGACAATGTGAACATATTATTTTGTCATTGTAGAATGCAAAATCATTGTGGAAAATTAGAGACGATGGGTGAGAAAATAATTCTCACAAAAATTAAAAGATTTATTTTGAATTCGCAAGACGTCAATTTGAATCACAAATATCACGGAATACTCACTTTCGAAATTATTCTAAAAACTGTTTAGGAGATAATTATGAAGTTGTTGATAAGGGGAGCAGTTCCTATGAATGAAGGGATTAAATTGATCGTCAAAACGTTGCTTCAAGTTTCAATATATACTCGAATATTAAGATTGATAGTATATTTTAAATTATTGATTCAAATCCAAAACTCAAAAATCATTTTGATCAAGAAACCAATCTTAATAAATATTTCACTCTCAATTTTTATTCTCATTCCTTCTAGCCAATTGCAATCCCATTCGTACCTTCGCACAAACCAAGCGATTTTCCCAATTGTGTCTACCCTCGTCGCAAGAGCTAACACTCGCACTCTCAAGATGTCTTTAGGTGCCTCTAGGTTGTAGCTATTGTACGCCGAATGCAACTGCCACTAGTAAACACAAATTATTAAAAATGGAATCTTCTAAATAATGTTTATCAAAGATAGCCCCTTGTTTACTTCTGAATGGAAAATTTAATTTTATGGCTTTCAAAGCTCACAGTTTCACCCAATGTTTCTACAGTTCCATTGACTAACTAAATTATTTTCCAGTTACTAAATTATTATATTATTTCATTTTTAATTCCTATTCTTGTTCTTAATGTTATCACATTAAAGAATCGACTGGGATACGAACCCGGCATTTACTAATAGTATGAGCCGTACGTATCCAGCATCTCCCGATATGAGCCATATGTAATTGTGCGAAGTAACGACGGCGACAAGGTGATAGTGCTTTACTATATTATTGTTATTATTATTATTATTATTATTATTATTATTATTATTATTATTATTATTATTGTACAATTATCACTATTTCTCAGCAGCTTGTGCTGATTCAATTTTCACTATGAACCCCAAGACCGATATGGAAGCTTCATTTGTTCAAGAATGTGACTTACTGAGATGATATATTGTGGAGTGCCTATTTTCTTTCATTTATATATTAGTGCCTGGTGTCTGACTCTATCAAATGTCTGTGTTATGTCGAGTGATATGAGTATTGTATGATGTTTTTTCTGAAATGCTATGTTGAAATGTTCTGTGATTCTGAGGAGTTGATGTTGTGTGGACATATGATCAGTGAATTCAAACTCGACTCTTGGGATTGCTTTGGTTATTTGTAGGAGCTTTTTAAGTCGTTGGAGTATTATTTTTTCGAAAATTTTAGACAGATGGTAGTAGGCTTATCGTACGATAGCTGTCGGTGTTGGCTGAATTTTTATTTGGATTCGGAACCGGAAGAATGATGGCATGCTTCCAAGTAGATGGAAAATGATTTGTTCTGAAGCATGATTTGTTTATATTTATTAAGTATGCAATTGCGGGGGCTGGTAAGTGTTTTAGTATTGAATTATTGATATTATCATGACCTGGTGCTGTTTTTATCGGGAGAGAGTTAATGATTTATTTTATTTCTTTAGGATTTGTGTAATGAATTTTGTGATATGGGCCGTAGTTTGGGAGGTATATTGACTGTATTATTATGTAGTGTTCAGGGTGCGGTTTAGATTGATTGAGTGTGAAAATCGACTCAAAGAATAAGTTGCTTTTCGGTGAGTTGATGGATGGAATTATTGTTTTCTTTCTTAGTATTTGTTGTGTCAATTTTCATATAGAGTTGTTTTGTGCTGTTAAAGATTGCATCTTGTTCTGGAATTTTAGATTTATGTGACTTTTATTGAATTCTTAACTATATTAGTTAATGTATTTAGTTCTGCTTTTATTTATGGGTTTTTGGTCTGGTCCTGTTTTTGACGCGTATTATGTTTTTGATTTCTGCAGGTAGAGAAGAAGGATTAATTTTGTTATGTGTTTGTGTATTTGTGGGCTGCGATTCTGTTATTGCTGTATGTGTTATGGTGTTTAGTAATATTACGGCGTTGTCTATTTCTATAGAATTACTTAAAATTCTAATTTTTGGTATTAAATTGATGGTTATATTTCGGAATTTAATCCAGTTTAATATAAGAGTGTTTATTTTGGGGATTGGGGATCGCGGCGGTGGGATTTGTCGAGTAAGTATATTTACCGGAAGATGGTTAGAGTCGAGTTCTTGTTGGTTGCTAAGGGATGATGGTGGTGTTCTTTGGTATGGATTTCTTGTGTTATTGGGTGGGGTGATTTTCTTTTCAACAATTTCCTTATAGTATAAACATTTCTCATTTCTTACATTTGCATGGTGATTGCCTTTCCAAAGAATACATGTGGGGTTTGCTTTACTTTTAGGACAAATTACAGTATAGTTATTACCAGATATATTGCACAGTTAATTTTGTGATTGCAATTGTTTCTAGAATGTCCAAACATGTATAGCACTGTAGCGGACCTTTTGGTCTTTTTCTTTTCTCGGTGGTGACTTTTAGGTTGCAGATTTGATTAATGTTGAGTATTGTTTCCAGTGGTTCATTGCCGTTGAACTCGGCTGCTATTACCGGAATGGGATGGCTGTCCTGAAGTCGGGTGATTTTAACAATGGATGGGTTTCTTTGTTTTAAATCTTGCATGGTTTCACTGTCAGTTATGGGGAGGTGGACATTTTTCAATCCTACCGAAAAGTTTTTGTTTGCAGGATCTTTGTAGGAATGGAATCTTCTATTTGTGTTGATTAAGTATTTAAGATATTAGGGAAATATTCAGCTGAGCTGGGATTTATTATGTTTTTTTGTTCAGCTACGAAGTTTTTTGATACCTTAATTTTAATTTCATTGACGAATGGGTAGATGTTAGTTATCTCGGCAATAAAATCATTGGTATCTCGGGGGTATTTTATTGGTTGTAGTAGGCTGTGAAGATTGATAATACTTTAGATAGTTGAAGCGGTTATCTGGGGGAAGAGAATTGGTTTCCTTGGAGGCTAATTCCGAAAATCTGTTACCTACTGGGATATTGTAGGAAGATTGCAATTCTATATTCTCATTTCTGTAGTTGAAGTTTTGGGCTACGGAGCCTGTTGGAACATTGTAACCATCTGTGGGTGGTGCACTGGCTAATCTGGTGTAGAACCTTTAACATAATCACTGTCACTTGCACTGTGTTTTTTGTTATCGCTGTTGGAAACGTCCTCGCCTACTGACCTTTTTCTTTGGTTAACGCAGGCTTCTACCTCATGCCGGCTCCCTAAGGTTACGAGCGTTGGATCTTGTGATGGGTCTTGATAATATGAACGTTCTGATGTAGAAGATTCCATGGCTGTATCCTCGTTCGTGGCACTTTCACTGTGTGTGGTATGTAAATTGATGCTTTGCGGAATACCTCTGGAGTTGTGTAGCACGTAAAGAGCATTGCTGACTATGTTGCCTGTTGATATATTCACATCGAATGCCATTTTTAAAAGTTATTCGATGCACTGGATTAACTCTATATTTTGCTTATTGCACTTATTACACTTGAAATATAAACTGGTTTGTCAGTATCGGGCGGGCCCGTACCGACGCTAGCGTTCCGACTTTTACGAGCGCTCTGCGATGTAAACGGCTCGGTTGACGGAACTCGAATGAAAACCATGTGGTCTAGTGAAGACCACAGTTTTATCTTATGGGTCTGTCCCAGTAAATGATGGTATTATTTGCTGCCATTACAGGTGCTGGGTTTTATTTATAATGCGGAGGAGCTCCACTGTATAACATTCAATGTTTGAGAACCAATTATTGATGGACAATCTTAGCTAGTTGGTTGTCTCCCCAAGAACGCGCTCTCGGCAAGTGCAGTACATTCAGCCATTATATGCTCGATTGTTTCACCACTGGTGCCGCATTTCCTGCATTTTTCAACCACGGGCATGTTCATGCAATGTTTCTCGTAGTTCCTAGTTTGGCATACTCTATCTTGAATAGCCATTTTAAATCCCTTTGTTTTTAATAGCCATTGCAACAAGGACTTGTTTCAACATGAGATTCATGGAAAGCGTTAGAAAATTTGCCGTGCATTGCCTTTTGTTGCCACTCTTCTAGATCTCTTTGAATTGTCTCTTTTGCTTCATTTTTCTTTTTTGGTTTTTTGCAGAGATTTTTAATGTTTAGCAGACCTCTCACAAGCGTAAATTGTTTCTTTTAATTAATTTGTTCCGAATTTTGCTGTTATTAAGAAGTTTGGCAAGTTCATTGCTAGACAAAACCTTAACGGTGACAGAGAATCTCCTTGGAATATTCCTCTAAAATAATAATAATAATAATAATAATAATAATAATTATTATTATTATTATTATTATTATTATTATTATTATTATTATTATAAAATGTATCACTTTCCTATAATAATGTCAGTGCTTACGTCAATTGTATGTATTTCGCATTTTGAGTCGACTAGCCGACTTTGCCGACTAGCTAGCGGTGACCCCAATGCCTTGGTCTCCAGCATACTCGCGATAATAGGAGGTAATTGTGACTGCTGGTAGCTTGGATTACAAGATTCGGATTACAAAGAGAATAGGAAAATACATAACGGAATTTTAACTACAATATACAAGGAAGTAAAATTTAATGTGCATATACTATACAAATTATAGATACACACATACATACATGACCGCGAACCGGTCTCAACAATATAGCAGACAGACTGACTTTGGCACCAACAGCCGCACACGTGACCTTCCACACTATGCTACCAACCCCCCAAGAGCCAGCTCTTCGCCGCTTATTTGCTTGGTGCCTTGGCGCCCATCAGGCCGCCTCAGATTGCACGGAGACTCGGATTGGCGAGGCTCGGACTACCGCCTCTACTGCAGTTTAATTTCCGTGCTGGGGGAAGGGAGACATGTGGCGAACATAACCCATTCCCTTCGCCGTAACTAGCGAACTCCGCCTTCCCGAGCTCTTCTTCGCCACACAGCTCCAGAACCTGAGACTACTTCAATGCAAAGACACTCTATTTTTGCCTCGACCGGGAATCGATCTAGTACGATGTGCCACCTTGAGGCTTGCTTATTGTAGTTTATGTATTCCGTCAAGGAGTGTCATTTCGTTATTGAGCCAATGGAATTTCACTTAACAGCTTAACAGTTATTCAGTAGAAATGCAATTGTTAAGAAGTCATGTATATAATACAACGTGAGTAAATTACAAAATTAAAAAGCAATAAATATTCTGAATGATCGTACCGACAGAAAAAAGTTATTTCTCAGAAAATACAATTTGGAATAAACGTTAAAAAATAAAAATGAAAAGAGCATTGGAGAATTTCTTTGTGCCCAGTTGCGCACTACTGTTCGCGCAGCGCGGCATCCTGGCCGTGTGCGAGCAAGGCGACGTATCCTCGGGGCTCGTCGCCCTTCCCCCTCGCGGGCGGCGCCAATGGACTTAGCATTTTTACGCGCGAGCGGGGAGCGGCGGAGGGCGCGGCGCGGCGCGGCGCCAGCCAAGTGGCGACGGCGGTGCACGCTCACATGAAAAGGGACAAAAACGCCGTTACAACAATAAGAAAATTAAAGAGAAAACGAAAAAAAGTCAATGTCATATAAAAACCACTCGCGAGCCTGAGTATGCGACAACTGTTGAGGTCATTATTACTGCAAATGTAGTTCAGGAGGTGGTGGTGTTTGCCCCCATGGAACGAATGATTCGGAGCCGACCTAGGGGTCGGAATCCGAAATTTCACAATCGGCAAAACGTTGTTCTGATTGTACTAATATTCTGGAGGCAAATAAGTTGGTTAACATAATTGTACAAGACATATGTAAATCGTATATGATACATAGTTATAAATCGTCCATCAGCAGTGATTTTCAGGCTTATGACACACGTAAATATCAAAAATAAATTTTACAATTAGCATGAAACTTCACAAAAGAACGTTCCAACTATATTGAACTATTTTCTGAGGGTAACCATATTATTGAAAGAGAACCGAGCGAAGTGACTCAGTGCGTAGCGCACTGACTTCGTAATCGGGAGGTCCGGGTTCGATTCCCGGGCCGGCCATCCTGACCGGGGTTTTCGTGGTTTCCCTCGGTCATAAAGGCGAATGCTGGGATGGTTCAAAAAGTCCACGATCACCTATCGCCTCCTAATCCATTCCTATCATCTTTCATCTTCCATACCCCCGGGCTAACAACCATGAGGGATAAAAATCGGATCCAGCTAAATGCTGGTCCCCCCTAAGAATTGTTGCAAGCATCTGCTACCGCGATAATAAATAAAAACTGAGCCACGGTATATGCAGGATGCTTGCTTGCGTGGTCCTAGTCGGCCGATTAACGAATATATATATATATATATATATATATATATATATATATATATATATATACATATATATATATATATATATATATATATATATATATATATATATATATATATACAGAATTTTGCGTCGGCGTCGGCTAGTGAGCCCACTGCGCGCCGGCGGCGGAGGCAGCAGCGGAAGGTCGCTTCGGGGCCACCCGCAGCGTCTCCTCCCGCCCGCGAGTCGCCCCCGCACAATGCGATTTCCATCTCGTCAACGCAATTCTGCGCGCAGATGCGATTACTTCATGGACAAACGCGACGTGTCGTTCCCAATTTGTGTTATGACGCAGTGGCGATCTGTATGCGCGACAGCGCCGTGGATCCATCTAAAGCCTTGCGCAAATGTTATATGACAATTGGATGTAGGAATTCATTATCACCCGCTGATGTTCCCTAACTGCATTACAGCGCGCTTCGTATGACCGGAAATGGACTTGTGAAAATTACAAAGGATATGCGAAAGCTTGCTTTACTCAATCGTGAAAGTCACTCGCGATTATCATACAGTGTAGGTTTGAGTATTTTTATTTTTCGTAGATATGAACGTTCTGTTTGTATCTTGTGTGAATTTCAAAAGAAAAAAATTCAACTAATAATTTAAATTAAAATACGTAGAGGAAGCATTTAATCAGAAAGGTGTAGCAACTTCGGAAAAATACTATTGACGCTGCATTACAGTCACGCAAGGCGTAAAAAGCACGTAAACAAATACGATGAGTCAAAAAAGGGACAAAATGGAAACGCAGTTATGTTTAAGAAAATACAGTAATGAAGTATTCCCGTTGCTGCAAGAGCCCTTAAAGCCCCCACAAATTCCATTCTCTCCCCTACACAAGCCTCGTCGCCTAATCGTGTACCGCTCCAGAACGCACGATCTTGCACCACTCGCGCCACATCCACATCAATGACCACCGCCACCGACATCCTGGCGGCAGCCGCGGCGGCCAGCACCGTGTAATCGCTCGCGACTTTGTCGGCTCCACCCCTCCCCCGCGCACATGGCAACCAGCAGCTTCGCCGCCGCCCTCGCCGCGGCCACCGCCACCGTTTCGCGTCTAATCGGGAGCGAGGCACGGCCACCGTCCGGGTGGCGGCGGCGAGTGCGGGGCAGAGCGGCGTCGCCCGGGGCGGTGGCGAGCGAGCGACGAGCGCTTTGCGGAGGCGGACTGATCGCACAAGGGCAGCGGTCATCGGGCAGCGATTCGTCTGAGGGCGGCCGCCACGGGGCCGATCATCCGAGGGGCCGGCAGCGCCAGTAATTGGCGCCAGGCCCCGCACGGCGGCGGCGGCGGCGGCGGCGGCGGCGGCGGCGGGAGCGGTGCCTTTCCGCGGGCGCCTCTCGGCGGCGTCAGCGGCAGAGGCCTCCAATCGCCCGGCCGCCGCTGATTGCACTTCAATCGGCGCCCCAGGGCCAACGCCCGCGCGCCCCATTGCGCCCGCCCTCGGGGCCCCGCGCTTCCGCTCAGGTGGGCGCAGGTGGCGCTGAGGGAGGCGCCAAAGGCGCCTGCCTTTGGCCCGCCCGCCGATTCTTTCGCCTTAATTATAAGGGCGCCGTTTCATAAAAATGGCCAAGTGCCGCTTCATTTGAAGCCCCCCCGTGCGAGGCTCTTGACCGGCCCAATTGCAGGCTGCGGGGAAAGAATTATTGTGGGCTGGAAATGACGCGTGCTCCCCAGAGGACATAAAGGCGCCATGGGGCTCGCCAAGATGAAACGAGGATTGAAGGTGATTTTTCCCTTTCTCCCACGTTACTTTGAAATGGTGACAGAGAAAAGAGGTACAGTATTGAGAGGAGCATTTTCCTGAGCGAAACAATCGATAGAATATTATTGGGATTCAGTGAATCAGTTTTACATAAAAAGTTCAAACGTTTTGTAAACGTTTTAAATTCAATTTTGGTAAAATTTTAATAAACGTTGGTTCAAATTTTCTTCTTTAAATAGAACGTCCTATATTACCTAATACGAATGAATTTTGTGTATCATTAAAAGGATAAGGAAGCTGACAATAGAATGCAGAATCCAATTCAACACATTTGAACACACATGTTCGTACATACCCGTACACTCTGAGAAAACATGAGAGTAAATGCTAAACGATTCTCAAAACTTACATCTAAATGTATAAATTATTGAATAACTATTAGGAATTACTAATGACTGTAGTATGAGCATTTATGCCCAGTAATTATGATAAAGTGGACAACGATAAATCTCAATTGATCTCTCTATACTTCATAATAATTTATTCATTACAATTACATTATAAATGATTTCATTGCTACAACTGTTATCATAATCTTCATCATATCATTCATTCTAAATCAGGGAATAGAATAAAATGAATGTGTTCATTAAAGAATGCTTAAATAAATGCAAAATCATAAATTGCAAGGAAGCGAATTATTTACATTAACATACTCATGCAGATGTTTTTGAAAGTTTCATAATTGAATGAGTGGTTTTACTAATTTTTGATAACACGTGTGCATTTACAAACAAATTACAAATTTTTCTTCACTACAAGAAAAATAATAAAGAAAATTTAGCAATTTTGTCTCTAATATATTGTGGTTCTCATCGTATGTCATTATTATATGCTCTGTGATTGTAATGAAATTAAATATGAAATAATATCGTCATCGTAGATAAATATCAAAATGATATGCGTTACATTGAAAAATGAAATGAAGGTTACTAGTTATAAAATAATAATGAACATTATACTTCCAGAACTATCGGCTTAACATGAGAAGTTAACCAAGAACGATCCATGATGATCACCATCAACGAAAATGCGGAGACATAGATAAATGACAGGCTAAGCAAACGGAGGAGAGCCCGAGGAAACCTGTCGCAAGCTCGCTCTGTCCACTAGATTTCCACGTGCAATGTCTGGGATGAGAACTCACGAACCCATTAGTACAAGACTAGGCTATCTGAAGTGAGGAAACTGGATTTCACTGCTCGCTGTTCTGAATCGGTCACATATGAAGCCGTATTTACAGAGGGCGTAGCGGCACGATTCCGCGCAGCTGGCGCGGCCGGAAGCGACGGGGCGAGCGGCGGGCGGGCGCACAGGGCTTCCCCGCGTCATGGCGCGCGCGCCGGCAGAAAGGGCCGGAAGAGCGCGTCATTTCACGGCGCCCTCGCCCCTCCCTCGCGCTGCCCACGCGGAGGACCACACGCGCCGCGCCCGTTCACCACGCCCCGCCTCGCCACAACGCACTTCGCTTCACCCCATCCAGCATCATCCCACTCCGCATCAATCCACCCCGCTTCAATTCACCCCGTGACAATCCATCCCACCTCAACTCACCCCACCTCAACCCACCCTTCTTCAATCCACCCGCCACAATCCACCCCGCTCAATCCACCCCGTCTCAATCCTCCCTGCATCAATCCACCCCGATTATATCCACCCCTCCTCAATCCACCTACCTCAACCACCCCGCCTCAATCCACCCCGCCTAAATCCGTCCCGCTCAATGCACCCCGTCGCAATCCACTCCGCCTCAATCCACCCCGCCTCAATCCACCCTGCCACAATCCTCTCTCCTCAATCCATTTCGCCTCAATCCGCGCCGTCTCAATCCAACCGGCCTCATCCTCTGGGACATTCTCCAACCTCCAATGTTCTCCTGTTATGTGTGTTAGAGTAGCGAATGTAAGTAGAAGTGTGTGTGTGTGTGTGTGTGTGTGTGTGTGTGTGTGTGTAAGGGAAGGGGTAGGTCCAGGCCGAAGAAAGATAGCACGTGGTCCACTGCCGGTTTGTTAGGGTACTCCTCTGAAGTTCGCCTGGTACGGGTTTGAGAAACGGCGGAAAACTGACGATAGCAGCATGTGTTCGCTAGGGTGCGGCTTAATTCGACGTGACTAAGTCCTGCTACCAAAAATCTGTCCCTGGCACTGGAAGTCCAGAAATTCCCGGTCAGAGTGGTTGAAAAAGCATAAGCAATGCTAGCTCTCAGCTACCCTCAGGCGGTCGCCGCGTCGACGAACCCCGCCTCCCCACACCCCCACACACCACTGCACCCCGCCCGGCCTCCGTCCACTCCGTCCACATCGTGTGACCAACCAGCGATTTGCTACAGTACGGAGGCCATTTTCACTATGCATTTGATTTCTTATTGAATCATGAGAATTTGATCATCTCGCCGAATCCTGAAATGATTCCAACACAAGAAAGTCATGGAATATTTCTAAAGTGAAACACGTATTCTGGGAAGTTAAGAGAGCGTAATCGGTAATATTCTTTGTGATGGAAGCAGGTGGAGGTGAGGGAGACGGAAAAACAAATTATTTCCCAGGCGAACATAAGGATAAACAGTCACTTTTGTTATTATTTGTAACATTAACTCATTAATATTCTTTAATAAAAAGTCTAAAAATAACAATATAAGATAGGAAATTAAAGAAAAATATTTCATGTGAGGAAAGAAGAAGTGATCAGGGTGTAGACCAGACCTCTGAATTATGTTCTGCTTCAATTTGTGCTATAGTGATGGCCGCGAACGTGTTCGACCCTACTGTGGTGGTCGCAATCTGCCAGCATTGTTCCCTGCCGTAGAGGATACATGCCAAGTGCGATGGTATGGGGGAAATCTAAATAGCAACCGCTGCATCAGGAAGGTTTTAGAGCGCGACGTACTGCCCTTCCTGCAAGCAGCTCCACGCGCCATATTTCTGCAGGACAATACCCCACCGCATGTGGCGAGGAATGCGCAAGCTTTCTGCGTTAAAGGCCGGGAACCACAGCTACCCAAGCTTGCACGTTCGTCTGAAATGTTGCCCATATAACATATCTGGGATATGATCGGTAGGCAGCTTGTTTTATACGTAAGCTTCCGCGGCTCGAATCCATGAATTCTCGGCTATCCGGGAGACGCCGCGTCGATGGCTGGGGTGCCGACGTTTCGCCTGACATGTCGCAGGCTTCCTCAGGGCAGTGACGTCACTGTCCGCAATATATATATATACATATATATCTTACAGAGATAATAAACAGTTAAAAGACTAAACGCCCGAAAGGAAGGATTCTGACATCACCACAACTGTGATATTGTGCAAGAAAATTGTACATTCCTCCTAAAATTCAATATATCCAAATTATCCCTTAAGCGGCATCAACAAATTTTATTACGCTAAAGTTTTTCACGTTTCGTGTTCTTTCCACATTATTCTATGCTTGTTATTGAATATACTTCTAATATTACTAATAATACGTATTTTTGAATCAAAGGTGAGTAGGAAAAAGTACTTAAATATGATATCTATCAGAGTTTTGCGAATGATGAACAGCTCGACATTCGAAGTTGCAAGGTAAGCAGCAGAGTGAAATTAACAAAAGAAAACAGCAGTAGGGTCTGAGAGACTAGTTTTTCCATTTAGAGGCCGACTAGAAATTACGTCAGTCAATTTTGGCGAATTTTCGACTCTCTTCCCCTCCCTCCCGCTGAGAGTGAGATTTGGCTGGACCCCTTCCCCCTTCTAATCTCACATGAGATTTTTCAAAGTCCCTACTTTTAATGTAAATACGTTAATTGGTTGGATTTATTGCATTGGTATTTATTTAAAAAACAATTTCCTTAATTATATTTATTTAAGACTAGATATGACTGGTGTTTAGAAAATACTGTGAATTACAATGAATACTGTTGCACTTCTAAAACTTCAATAATGCATTGTAATTCAGTCTACGGGCACTCATGTGCGATTTCAAGAGTGACTACTGGAACCAACACATCCATATGAGTTTGAGCAAAAAAATACGAAATAAATTACATAAAATACATAAAAAAATACACAATAAAAATACATGAAAAATAATATTTGCCGAGACCCTCTCTCTCATTCACCTAAGATTAGGTCAGATCGCCTTGACAGCCTCCTCCCCCCCCCCTAAGGGACTCACGTAATTTATGGATGGCACCTTAAGGGCCACACAGTATCTGCTGGATAAGATTCACATCATTTACGAACACTTCAAGAAACGATTGTCGACACATTTATAGTTCTTTGAAAACAAAATAGACGTTTCATTTATTTCGTTAAAAAAGATTTTTAACAATTTCAATCCTCATTTTTAAAAGCTTTTCTTAATTCATTCAAATTTTGTGACTTTGCAATGTATTAGCGTTTTAATTTCGCCCGTAAGACTACATTGTTTGGAAGTGACATCACAGAAATGAGGTGCTCGTGGCATGTCGACGCCCAATCTGTTCATGATTTTCTCGTTCCAAAACTGCGCGTCTCGCCCAAAACAAATGTGGAAGATGATGCCACAAGGGTCTGTTTCTACACTCTCAGCCTTTCACTATCCTATAGTGATACAGTGTAGTACCAGGAATACAAAACTCGCAATGCATTTTTTTGAACGCCTAGGCCCAAACAAATTGTTTCACTCGAAACACCTAATCCAGGACTACTGAGTTCTTTCTTACAATCAAAATTCTCGTCGAATTCGTTCGCCGAGTATTCACAGTTATTTCTATTCACAAGTATATTAAATTTGAAATACGATTCGTCAGCCCATAGTGCTTATGTAAGTATATTCGTTTCCGGATTACAATGAACCGCAAACAATTCACAAAATTCTATTCCCCTATCAAAATAATCGTGACTGGGGCTGATATCGCAACATTTGTAGAAGGCGTTCATGAAATAGCAAAGTTCGGTTTGGTTAGTTACGTTTCTAGGGGGAAACTGTTTTCTTTTCTGCCACGAATATGGTGATAGAATTAATGATTTTTGGTATAGTTTAAGTGGTGAGCTTTCACTGAAGCAATTTAGAAATACGAGTATATAAAAACTTTTTTATTTCACGAACACACTAATGATGATAAGTGCATAATTTCGCTTTTATCCTCCTTTCTGACAAAATAGTTATGAATTGTTATGGAACATTTTTGACTGAATATTTGCTTTACTGAGAAGAATTCTTGAAAACTGAAATGAACATTTAACAAGTTTAACATGGTAAGAAATGAAGAACTGTGTTCTCGATTACACATGTCACACAACCAGGTTTGAAAGCACCATGCAACATAAAGGTGAAAAGCAAAATAGACTTCGTCCATATCAAAATATATTGTAAATTCAACCAGTTTAGTACACTACTCGTTACAGAACACGTTACTTCTTCCCAGAAAAGAAACCGAAGTCAATATAATATATTCCATTATGAGATGGAGTTTAAAGGCTTCTACGTTAATCGCAATATTCTCGATTTAAGGTAATATGAAGAGGAGATAACACTACGTATTTTTTGGTGGATGTGAATTCTTTGTTGTACTAGAAACACCACTACGTCAGGCTCCGCACAAAACTGTCCGTATCAAAAGTGATCCACTCTTTTCATTTGCTAATGAGCCATTTCCTCGCGAGACCATCTTCCTTTCTCGTGTTCTCGTGTTCTTTCGCAAGCGCCTCCCCACATTCTTCTCTCCGAGGAACGGAACGCTTCTGCCGACCACATCCACGCAGCCGCATCTCTTCGCCTCGGCCTCACACGCGCCGCGCCGCGCCTCGCCGCGCCGCCTCCACCGCTGCTCCATATTGCACGAAGGCTTCGCCGTCGCCGCGTGTAGCGCAGCGCGCCTTGCAAGTTTCACACCGAGTTTACTGCGCGCTCTATCATTCCATCTGCGGCCGCAGCACCGCCCTCGCCCCGCCCCGCCCCGCTGCGTCTTGCTCCGTTCCATGCGCGCTGCTGCCGCCGCCGCCGCCTAGCGCCGTAAACACTGCGCATGCAAGTTGCATGAGCGCGCCGCGACCCCCACCCCCGCTCCACCCACCTCGCGGCCCCGCGCGTCGCCTTCTCCGCCCACCGCCTGCGCCCCCGCAGTTTGGACATCGCTGCGCGCTATCGCGGCGCTGGAAATCCCTCCGCCGCCGCCAGTGGTATCGGCGCGCCGCCCCGCCGCCGCGCGCGCGCGCTCGGGGGCGCCAAAGTGCGAATTTATTCATAGAGTCGCATAATGAGAAACTGTAAAAATGGACATTTACCCCCGGGAGGTTTTATGTTTTGATAAGGGGCGTAAGCGGCCGTTCTTCAGAGCGCGGGGGACTGTGGCAGTATCAGGGCGTGGAGGGGGGCAGAAGGGATGGAGGCGGTGACGATGCTGGGGCGGCTGGTGAAGCGGATGGACGTATAGGAGGCGGAGGTAATGATTGTAAAGACGGCGATGGCAGTTGCGGGGCAGGCGAGGGCGATGGCGAGGATGGAAGCGAGGGAGGGGGTGAGGGCGGAGATGAGACTGGGATCGAGGACCTCAGGCGAGGACTGAGGCTAGGGCAAATACGAGGGCGGATGCAAGAGCTTGTACGAGGGCGCAGACCAGAACGTATACGAGGGCGGGGGCAAGAACTGTTCAAGGACGAAGGGAAGGACGTGGGTGGTTCGCGTACGGAGGCAGGGTCGGAACCCGAGGCCAAGCCCGAGTCGCGTTGGTGTGGTGTGGTGTCGGAGGGGTCAGAGGCAGGAGCAGGGGCAGGGCAGGAGTTATGGGAGGGTGAGTTAGGCGATGATGCTATAACCGAAGCGCGGACGGGGGTAGACGTGGCAGCGTCGGGGGCTTGTCGTAACGGCGGGGGCGATGTTATCGGCGCGTGTGCGGGCCGCGCGGCCCAATTACACGGCTAAGCCGCGGAGCGCGCGTCGCGTCGTGTGGCGGCGGGCGACGCGGCCCCTTTGCGCCCCCCCCCCCCCCCCGCCACGCTCGAGGCAGAAGCGCTCTTGCACAGCGACCACGACACACTTCTAGAAGATTCTGCGGCCATTTTCTCTTTAATGCTGGGCAAATTCTGGAATAAATCGCTTCTTCCAACATTTACGAAAATACCAAAGCTAACGTTATTGCCCTAGAAAGATTTATTGTTGGAAACCTGAAATTCAGACAGATGTTTTAAAGGTTTATTTAAGTACAAAACGACAATATAATTCATATATGCTCTAGGGTACTGTTTATGATTTTTTTCTTTTAGTGCAATACTTTATGAGGTAATATTTAAAATGGAATCAATTTGGTGCAATGTGTTTATATACGTACTGTTCCCAAACTAGATACTGTCGATCTATCAATAGTGATACGTGAAAATGAAATCACATCAGCGCTGATGAGAATGTATAAGATATAAATTTCTTGTATAACAGTCATCGTTATGAACATAAAATATCATAAAACATCAACATATTTTATCGTTGTGATCAGTAGATCGAAAGTGGTTTTTAAATTACAAAAATTATCGCAAATCCTTTTTACTTGCAATTGCAATAACTTTTCAGATTTTTTTGTTAAAGAACATTTCACAAACAATTTGGCTGTAATTTCGTTTTTATTTGTCCGCTTCTGTATGCAGGTAGAAGAGGCTACCTCCGGAAAGTCATCATATTTTCAAGAACAGAACAAGAAAGATTTCAAGAGAGATACTCGACATAAATTTAATACCGACCTTCAGTATTCACGAATCTGATATTTTAAACAGGTCTTATCCCTCCATTAATTTCTTTAAGTTCCTTGATGGTTTGAACCCTTATGCAAGTAAATGTCAAAAAATTAGAGTTCTCTAAACGAGAACTGCTGAGCTGGGATTAAAGTTATGCTCCAATACTGTCAAGTATATCGTAAAACATGCATCTCGTCCACATTGCGAGCTTCTCCAGACGCTACCGAATCCCAGCAGCGGCACCCCCGAACGATCCCGCCCTCCCGCGCGGCGTCGCCCTTCGCCGTCGCCCCCACTGGCTGCCGGGCACTGCTCTAATTGCAGGCTCCGTCTCTCGAAGCTCCTCCGCGGCGCCGGGGGCGGAGGCCCCTCCTGCGCGCCAGAACAATAACAGCGCGAGAAACTGTCATTTGAATATGTCAATACAGCGGCGCGAGGCGCGCGGGTCGTTGTCAGCCAATCCCGGCGCTCCCCGGGGGGTTATCAAATATGCATGTATTTGCCGTGTCGCGCAGACAATGCCATTCCCCGCCGCCGCGCGCCGCCGCCGCGCGCCGGGGTGAAGAGCGCCCGAGAGGAGCAGAGGGCTGCGCGAGGCGCTGCGAGGGGGCGCGCCGGTGGCGGCGCGGCGGAGGACAGGGCGCGGCGCGAGATGCAAGAAGCCAGGTGGGAGGGAGGGATACAGTGGTGCACTGCCAATCGCATAATAAACAGAAAGGGATTTGAAATGTAGGAAGCAGATGAGCGATAAGGATAGACCTATGCGTGATAGCACAAGGTCTCAAAAATATCAAACATATCAATCATTTGAAATATCTCGTGAGCACAATTTCAGTAGGAAGAGAGAGAGAGAGAGAGAGAGAGAGAGAGAGAGAGAGAGAGAGAGAGAGAGAGAGAGTTAGGAAGAGATATGGATATAGTGGAAGAGATAGAGTGAGAGTGAAAAAGAGTGTGAGTTTTAGAGACACAGAATAAACACATTCATGTATATAGTTGATACACCTATCAACTCAAAAGTAAATTTTTTTCAGGATTGGAAAATTCTGATCTTGGCGAAACGGTCACAAAAATAATCAGTATTTCAATTGGAGTAGTTACAAAGAAACAATTTATATGAATCAACATATCTTAAGAGGTATGAAATTGTTTTATGAGTAATAATCTTACGATGTTTAACGTTCTCAAATCATTATCGTGTAACACACAATGGGATCATGAGATAATGCAGCATATTCTTAAAATAAAAATTGTGTTTAAGAAAAGATACGTATTTCGATTTGATTTTTTCGGGATGGTTGTTTCGTCAGAGCAATTTGATAAGTTGTGTTGACAAATTTGATTGTAGTACGACATCGTGGAAAGTGCTATGATGTGGTAATGAGTGACATTAAATGGGTAGGCATATAGCGGAGCTGTAAGTACGGTGTGGGTGGGGTTCACAAAGAAGAGACATGCGCCGCGAGTGCTGTACAAAATATAGTACGTTGTGGTGGCAGTGGGTAGGTAGCTGAGTGAAGAACAGACTGCGACCAGAGGCAGCATTGCAGCTGTCTTTGCAGCGACTCTGAAAGGTAGGAACAGAGACCCGACAGAGGCGGATTTTCGATTCTTGCCAGGCCAAATTCATCCGCTTCTAAAGGAGTATTCTAGGGGCCAGATACTCTGATCGGTAGTTCTCTGTGTTTTTTCCATCAATACTAGGCGAATCCATATCCATCGAGGCTTAACCAACATGCCATGGACCGTACTCTCCTCCCCCCTTACTTCTACACACACACGCGCGCGCGCACGCGTACGCACACTCACTTACATGCACTACTCTACCACACACGTCGAGAGACCGGTAGGGAGCTTAGCGCTTGTCCCGGGTGATGGAGATATCTGGAGAGGGAAATCTTCCGCAAGTGGACATGTTGGTAGACTCACCATGCAGCGGAGGAACCAATGATCATAGCAGTTTGCGACTGGCCAGGAAACATCGACGGACCGACCGACAGACCGACCGACAGACAGACCGGCAGACCGGCAGACCGACAGACCGACCGAACGACCGAGCGACAGACCGACCGACAGACCGAAAGATCGACAGACCGAAAGACCGAAAGACCGACAGACCGACAGACCGACAGTCTGACACACCGACAGACCGACTGACTGACGGATCGACCTACCGAATGATCGACAAACCAACCGACCAACCAACCATCCAACCAACCAAGAGACCGCGATGGCTCAGCATTGTCGTTGCCTGCCAAGAACCTCTGTCCAGGAGGCGGTAGGGTTCGTGACCCTACAACGGCGATTTTCGATACAAGCTATGTCGAACGGATTTCGTTGGAGGAAAATTCTAGCTGCCGGCCGCTCTCATCAGTGTTTTTCCGTGGTTGTTACAAACAATAACTAGTAAATGCCGAAGTAGTACCTTAACAACTGATCCACAAAATTTCCTTCCTCATTTTTGTCGCCTCCTCTTCCCATTTAAACATTTATACTTGATACAATACATTACCAAAATTGTTGCGAGACAATCTGAAGCTCAGAGCTATCTATCTATCTATCTATCTATCTATCTATCTATCTATCTATCTATCTATCTATCTATCTTCTTTTTTTAACGAGGGGAACTGTGGAAATCTTCAACAAGACGAAGAGCAGCACGCACACTAAAACCACAAACCCTTTATGGCGTTATCCACCCTGGAACCGCAATTATGCATTACTTCAGCATGGTGCCAGCTGTATTACTTCGAGGTGCTATTCAGGTTCAGCTATGACTTATCTTTCGTCTTCTTCCTTCATCTTGAGAATGGCGGTGACATATCTCTCAATTGCTGTACACTTCTCCTTGTTACCGATTATTAGCGTAACCATGTTTTCTGGTGAGACACTACACCCGACCTCCCATATCATGCGATGCCTTAGTGTCTCGAGCAATGGAACAGCGTATGTTCGGCGTCGTCCACTTCACGGCTGCAGTAGAAGCATACCGCGTCTTCTGTCTTTCTGAATCTTTTAAGGTATGCCTTCAAACATCCGTGCCCTGTGAATGCCTGAGTTAGTGGTACGTCACGGACCCGTGTTTGCGGCTTATCCATTTGGATATATTCGGTATGAGCCTATGAGTCCATCTGCCGGTCTCCTCTCTGTCCCAGCGTTTCTGCCAGCGGTGCATCACTTTTTCTTTCGCTTTTTTAATTGCGCTATCTTTATCTTGTTGTGTTCGCCTTCCGTTGCCTTCTTGCTCATGGGAGTAGTCGTGAACTTCGTTCCTTTCTAGAGCAAGCAGGTCAATAGGAGGGACCTTCGCCAGGAGAAGAATAGCACTTCCGGATACAGTTCTATTCGCCGATGTTATGCGTAGAGCTCCTTTCCTCTGGACTGACTGCATTTTCCTTCTCAAATTCTTGTTTTGAAGAGCTTCTGCCCAGATCGGGGCTGCACTTGTGGGACACCACAGGTCATCTCAATTTCAATGGGTTCTCCTTCGCCTTCGTAAAATGCCTTTCGTTCGCTTAGGTAGCTCCTTATCATACTGGTGAGGTACTCTGGAGTGTTCTTCTCTATCAGAGCCTTGATAATCTCCTTCCATTTGGCCGAGTTGAAGGCGTTCCTGATATCGAGCGCCGATGATTACGAGGGCACAGAATTTTTTTTATCTATCTATCCATCTATCTATCTAATTAATTTTTAAATGTGCTCAGGCTTTGAGAAAAGTGATCGAAGATTGTCACGGGCAAACTGTTCCAGTCTCTAATAGTTCTATTCGCGAATAACTATTTCCCTACGTCCGTTTTCTGAATTCTTGTCTGAATTTTGTGCATGTGATCCGCTCTGCCGAAATATGTAGGTTTCTCTAATCGACTTTGAATTTCTTTCCACGCTCGAAGGCCTGTGTACACTTTATACATTGCATAGAGACGTGACTTTAAAGTCCTGCTTTCGAGTGACTCCCATACCCTTTTATTCTTGGTACCCCTGGAAGTAAATTTTGATGCTCTATGCTGGGCTTTTTCTACATTCATTTGCTGCAAAATTCTGTATTGGTCCCAACATATCGCGACATATTCTAATATGGGTCGCACTAATGGCATATATGCAAGTTCTTTGGCTCTCACTGTACTCTTTTTCAGTATCTGCATAAGAAAATGTAAAGTTTTCCAGGCTTTCGCTACAACGAAATTGACTTGATTTTCCCAGCTCAATTTACTGTCTAGCTGTATTCCTAAGTAATTGCAAGACGTGACTCGAGGTACAACATTATTGTTCAGTTTGTACGCAGATTCATTGTAACTTCGACCCCTGGACTGTGATGTTGCTCTTTGAACTGTTTATTTCCATGCGGTTTGTTTCTGCCCTGATGTGTAATTTGTCTAACTCTCGCTGCAAAATATCCTCATCCATTTCCAAGATGATAATCCTATAAATTACGCAGTCATCTGCAAAGAGTCGTAAATTTGAAGCTAAATTAGTCGGCAATACATTCACGAAGGCCAGAAGTTGTCCGATGACCATACCGATAATGTCATGGTCTTTTTTCTCGAAGTTTACACAGGATTGCACACTCATTAGTCTCTTGGTTTGGATTGTGTAAACATATATTTCGAAATTAATAACAACACTATATTCATTCCAAATGTTTCATATAATTTTGACGTTTGGATAATTAGGAATTGTAAGAAATTAGTTAAAACTAATATTATATTTTTCAAAATAAAGAATAGTAAAAAAATAATTAAGAATATATCCAAGAATTAAAATAAACATTTAAAACTGCATTTTTTGGCTATTTTTTGCTCTTTGATTAATACGGTGCTATTGATCTGTACTTTTAATGCTGTAAAAATATAAAACGCGTTTATTGACGATGAAACTTGTTCAACAATTATTCATATTCTTTTTGACAGTGCAGTAATTAAACTTGTTAATTACTTTGTGTTTTTCATTAGCGTTTCACGATATCCTATTTTAGCCTCATGTGGCTTTTCCATGACCATTTCGCATTACACCCCCATCCCTTCCTGTTTGAAACAGCAGTTTGGGCCTCGAATCAGTAACCATCAACTATCGATCGGAGCACTCCAACGCAAGCGGGGCCTAGGGTAATAGGGTGAATTCTCCGGCCGGGGGCGGGGGGCGGCTGCAGAACAGCAAGAACAGCGAGGGGAGGCGGGGCCGCGCTGAGTAACGCGCGCGTGTCAATGAAACCATATTTATCCTGCGCTCCCCTCGCCCATCCGTCAGCGCCCGCCGCCGCCCGCGCAAATGGACGCCCAAATGATTATTACGAGTCGGGCGGCGGGCGGCGGCGGGCGAGGGGTCGGGAAGACGGCGGGAGGGCGGCGGAGGCCACCGGCGCCCGCGGGTAATGGCCAAATTGATTGTATAAAGCGCGGAGCGGTCGCCGCTCCGGCTGACCCGCAAATATTGAAGGACACGCGGCGGCGGCGCCTCAACTGGTCGCGCTGGAGGCGGAGGTGGGGGTGGGTGCGGTTGCGAGCACGGCAGGCAGGCAGGGCCTCGAGTTGGAGAAGCTCGCAGCGGGAGACTGGAGAAAAACGCACTTGAAGGAATGCGGCCAAGGTGTATTGGAGGGACCGAGTCCGTTCAGACACTAAACACTTGAAAAGAAAAATACAATGGCCAGTAGACAGAAAATTCTAATGAATCTACATACTTGGAAATTACACAATAACTTAAGTATTTGATATAGTTTTCTGCTTCCATTAAGTCGAGCTAAAAGCACAAGAGATGAAGTTCAGAGGGAGTGGTAACTGCACTGAGAGCACGATGTAGCCGGAAGTGGAGGAATGGAGAGTGAAGAGGGTAGCACAGTCGATGGCGGGGGCGATTGTAGCTGAGGTGGCGGCGGCGACGGGGCCAAACATGGCGCCGCGCGCGGTCTCAATGCGTCGAACGCCCGCTGCTTTGAGACTAAACAGGCGGCGGCTGTGTTGATTTAGAGCCCGTTTATCTGGAGTTTGCCATGCGAGTCTAAACCGCCATGCAAATTTCCACGGCATTCCACACGTGAGAACTTCGGACAGTTGTTGAAATAACCCAAAGTAATTTGAAATGGTAAACTATGTGACAGTGTTTGACTGTTATTCTTCAGGCTAAAAAAATTCAGAGAAGGTATCTTCAAAATAGTTCTTGGCTATCTAAGAGAAAAACAGTATTTTGTTTGTTCTATATATTGGGTTATGCTACAATTCCTCATGGAAAAAAAATACTTTCTAGAAACATTTTCTTTATAATATTAAAAGGAAGTAAACATTAGTACTTCTGAATATAAGATCTGCTGATAAATAGAGCCCGGAAGTTCAGGAATTTATTTTACCTAAAATAAGCAGGGGAAAAGGCTTTATTCTGGCTAAAGTATGGAGTAAAAACACAGAAAACATTGAAAAATCACAATTTAAAAGTAATTATTGTAAAAAAATTAATAATTAAAATTATTGACTTTTTTACTAACATTAAAATTTACATTAGCACTCACGTGGAAAGAAACTTTCTTTTCTTTGTAATTTTGATTGCCAACGACCATCCGGTACAACGACTATGAATTTATTTTCCTCGCGACGCTGTCTCTACGAAATGCTATTGTGCCTCCTTTTTGAATATTGAAATGCTTTAAGTGAAAACGTAATTATAGATTCCGTTCTTCCCACTTGTGTAATTGCCAGAACAGATCTGTCCTCAAAAGGAATCAGAAGCCACACCATAGCAAACAGGGTGAGATTTGTTTTGAGCGAACATGAGTATCAGCATCAACGAAAAACATCAAAAATGTTCATCTATCATCTTCTTTTTCCTTTTAGATTTTTAACACAACCTGACACTGGTTGCTTCCGCGTCCTCAGACAGACACACGACCGTGCCTTCACGTTGTCCAGACTTGCAGATATGTTTCCCGCTTGAGGGAGATCGGTACCAGGAGAGGGAAAAGTGAAAACAATGACGAAAAAGGTACAAATAAGGCAAAATGCAAAAACAAGGCATCAGAAACTAAAATAGTGAAAAAAGGCAAAATGAAAGTATACTAAAACTACCGGAGTACTATTAAGTGATTCCTATTTTTAAAAGTCAGAAAATCGTAACAATAATAAAAATACATTTAGCCAAACTTCCCGGCTCTACTGATAAGCAACATTGTAAAAATATCTTCTCATAAATGCCATGCACCTTTTATTGTCAGTGAGGAGTGAGATATTCTTAAATTTCAGTAAATTGTTTTCTGAGTTTGAAGTGAAAAAAATACACGTGCGTTACAAAGCCCTCTGAAAAACTGTTTTTGATTATTTGAGGATAAACTTTTAGGATTGCCCCGTCGAGCAATAGGAAGTGAAACGGGAAAGATTCTACATGATGTTATTAGTTTAGGGAGCTTTAAACACATCTTTGGGAAATTTAGATTTGATTCGACTTGGGAAGTTTCCATTCTGCCTAGATGGAATTTTAGAGCGGGATGAGATGACGGTAAGGAAGAATAGAAGTTATTTGCTATGTTTTTAATGTGTTCAAGCATGATATCCTTTTGGAGTTCTCTGTGAATTTGATGATTGTGTATAAACCATGGAGCTTTAGGTGACTTCCTAAAGAGTTAATTTTGGACTATTTGCATTTTTTGTATGGTAGTAGAGCAGCATTTCCCCACACTAGGCAAGGGTTAGTATAATATAGTGTGGGTAGTATAATAGATTTATGTAGTAGAATATGGCATTTGGTATTAAGTGTTGAATGTTGATTTATAAACGGGTATAGCAATGATATTTTTGCATTTGATTTAAAGTTTCTTGTCCAACAATACTCCGACATTCTTTATTGGTTCACTTTTACAGGGTATTTCATTGTTATCTATTTTCAGATAGAGATGGTTTTGCGGTCTCCTAAGAGTAAATATCTTAGTCTGGCATTTTTGCGGATTGATTGCGATTCTCCATCTTTATGTCCATTGCATTAGGATGTTAAGATTATTCTGGACTCTATTGTATGCCATGCTAATATCTATTCTTGCCTTTCATAATATTCTGAATATACTCAGGGTCTCCGAGTTGTCTTATTTTAAATAACAGACCGGTATGCCAAACTCTGTTGCTTGTGCAATATCCAGAAATGCGGCTAGTGTATGTTTTTTTCTCTAGGAAGCTCTGTGCAATGAACTCTGTGAGCCTTAACAGCTGGTGTGTATGCGTGCAGAAGTTAGGCATCAGCTAAATAGACGTGTGGAAGCCGACCACCGACCGGGGAGAGAATTATGAAGAGTGGTTGATCTTAAGGGCTGTTGATTTCATCTTATCCATTCCAGTCGCGTTCCGGACTAGTAGACGCCTTAAATAATCAACTGCGGACCGCGCGAGATACTTCCTTCCCAACCTGTCGGCTCTCCCATCCTCAACATTTGGGCGAACCCCCACCGATTTGAATCTCCTATCATCGTAAGAATATTACCGAGAAATGACGGGGATCCAACACTTAGACACTTGCGCTTGGTGGGTAAATGCCGGTGGGTAACGCAATAAAAATTAAGAAGAATTATCAGAAGTAAATTTATCGAGAATTCTCCATGAAATATTGCTATTTAGAATTACTATTTCGCGAATAAATGTAAACTCAAGACTCAAATCATAAACGCAAACAAAACTAATAATTAAACAAATGAATTACAAAAATATATGTACTTTTAAAATGCCAGTTTATGATTACATATTTCAATGAAATTGCTTAAAGAAATTTTTCAATTTAAATATGAACGTTATAAAAAAAAGGAATTTAAAATGTTTTGTTAATATACACCTCTTCAGCAACCAGAAACAGGTGAAATGTTTATCCCTTTGCTACAAGAAACATATACTTAAAAATTACTTGTGGCATTAGAAAGAATATAAAAGGAAAATTAATTAATTTAATGAACATGTTTTTAAAATGCTATTTTCCCAGACACCAAAAAACTTTTTATTGTCACTTTTTAACAAATGGGTCATTTAGCGTCCTCTGTGATTGTTTTAACTGTGGTGGATCTGTAAGAATGACACGTTAGGACATCTCGAACACACACAAACATCCATGCCCGAGGCGAGATTCGAACCCGTGACCTTTCGAGATGAGGCAGCTACGGTCCTTCATCTTTAGCAACCAAAATGTTTGACATATCTTTATTCGATGGTTATAATATTTCACAGCAGAACTGATGGAACCGTTTCTACAAGTTTTTCGTTTTCACTTCACTAAATTGAATTGCTCTTTTTCTTATCTATTTTTTGTAAAGATTCACCGAAACATTGCAATGTTTAAATAGTTTCCGTTCATTTTCTCAGAACAATGCAATGAACTCATTCGCAGGGAAAGTAGCCAATGAAAGAAAAACAGGTGCATGTAGCCTGGATTACATTGAAGATAAAATTTGATAATTTTTGGATGGTACACAGATAGCATTGTTTGAAGTTCATACAAATTATATGAAACGATTGTTTTGCCTGCCCATCGACTCATACAGATGATGTATGTTGTAATGTATCCAATACTGGATTTTATGATGAATTACATAGAAACTACTCACATGTAAAAATAAAAGTAATTTTCAATAAAGCGTTTTTGCGAGACACCTCCATGACCAAAACAGGCAGACAGATAGAAAGTTGATACACCAGACAACGTTTACAAGAGCTGTACTTTCCCATATCACAGCGGATTCTTTTTTCCTTTGACTCAATAATGAGAAGCAGAGTGAATCGAGGTGTGTAGAGGGACTCAAGAAATTTACAGCATTCTCACTTCAAAGTCAACCATTCTGTTTCCACGATATACTGCTGTTTTCAATGTCAAACCATTTCGGCGTTTGCACTGTTTTTTATTTCCGCATTCATACAATTGTTTCGTTATTAAGCCAGTAGAGTTGACAGTGAGAAAATGTAGTATGGAATTCGTGATACTCAACTTTACTAACTAAAAAGATCTTATTCATTAACAATAGGGCATTGTAAAAACTAAGCCCATTAACATTTGCATTGCAGCAGAGCGAATGTAGTGACGCAGGCGCATAGGCTGGCCGCAGCCGTCCAAGGCGTCGCGCAGCGCGGCCGCGCGAGCGCCGCCGGGAGGGCGAGCCCCGGGCGTGCGTCTGGCGCGGCGCCGCCGGCGGCAGCGAACATGGCGCCCGCCCCGCGCCGCGAGGTCGCGGCGGTAAATCCCCGGTATACGGCCGCGCATGCGCCGCGCGCCAGGCGCCTCGCCGCCCCCGCCTCCTCGCGAAACCCGACTTTATGAGCAAAACTGCCGCGGCTGCGGAGCGCAAGGTACCGCCGCCGCCTCCGACGTCGTTGCCGGGCGCCGCCGCCCTCCGCCCTCCTTCTCCGCCGGCGCCGCCGCCTTCGCCGCCCCCGCGCCGCCACGTCCCGCCCCGCCCCGCGCCGCGCCGCGCAGAAGCTCGGGGCGGAGGGTCGTTAAATAAAGAAGGGAAGAATAATAAAAGCGGAAGGAAAATGAGCGCATGAGGCGGCCTCGCCGCCGGAAAAAGAGGAATAACTTCATAAATATGCAATTTTCTTTTTCCGCCCGGCGCCCAGCGCGGGCTCTTACTTAGAGCACAATAAAACGAATAGGATTACTCGCGTACTTCGCAGCCGGCTCCGCCCCCGCCGCTGCCCCGCCGCGCCGCCCGCCAAATTTATATTTTATTCCGCAAAGTTTTCATGCGGCGCAACTATCCCCGGAGCGCGGAGCACTATAAAACAAACGCGGGATAGACTTGGAAATGTAATACCGCCCGCGCCGGCGGCGGTGGTCGTAACGGCGACGCTCGCCTCGCCCCCGCCCCCGCCCCGCCCCCGACGCGTCCTCGCTGGCTTCCTCGGGCGGGCGCCCAGCGCCTCCGACGCGCCTGCCCCGCTGCCTCGCTTCCCAGAAGGCTGCTCGCCCGAGAGGGCCGCGGCCATCTTGTAATCAAATCGACAAACGGAAGCAAATCAAGCATAAACACGGGCGAGATTGGCTGCCGAGAGCAAGAAAAAGGGGGAGGCGGCGGCGGGGGCGGGAGCGGGCTGTTCACGACAATTAGCGTACGCGAAGAAAGGGAGCTGGCGGCAGCGCAGGCGGTGAAGACGGAGCTGCAGGGAAACCGGAGGACTCTGAGTGGGGAATTGCGGTGCGGGAGTGGAACACGGGGGCGTCTCGAACGCTCATCTCTTTATGAATCCTCTTGGCGTTGGCGAGAGACTAATGAAGTTGACAATTTGCACTTACAAATAATTATACTCCAGTGATTAGCGGATGTCAGTGAGCATTTAACATTAACTGAATCATGAGTAGGAAGCCAGGCTACAAGGATCTTTTCATTGGAATACCGGAAAGAGACTGCAGTATTCAAATGACGCATATTCGTTTTGTAGGAATCTACGTTAGCATCCATGATAATAACGAGGCAGGCTCCTTCTCACTTTTAAACTTGTCGAAAGGACACAACGCCAAAGGAAACGGTCGCAATTCGAGGAAACTTTGAGGTAAATAATATAGAAGAAGTTCAGTACCTAGTACTTAGTTCTGGGGTGCAAAATGGAAAAAAATTATACTTTATCTACAGAGTGTAAAAATTCTTCTTCAAAACAACTTAATTGTGTAGACTAAATTATCATGTAGACTCCTACCATTATGTGAGGACACTTCGTAACGACTTTAGAGAAAGCATCGCAAAGACTGCGCATGCGTTGTACCAAGATTCGCTCTGCAGTTTGGGTGCGTTAAGTGGTTAAGGTAGGTCGGCAGAGGTACATCCGGCGAAGTGGCGGTGGCAGAGGGTGATTTTCAAGCTCCGAGTCGCGCAGGTCCGCCCCTTCCCCTGCCGATGTCACGCACACCCACAGACGCTACCGACTTCAATCCTCTCTTCTCCATTGCACACACCTCAGCTGAAGCGCGTATTCTTGGGCACCGCAGGGCGGGATTTTTGAAGGGCCTCGGGCAGTAGGAACATAAGCTACAGCAAACCTGCATCTATCTACACGTAAATGTTAATAACACAATTCTGATCGAATTGAGTTGTTGCTGACCCAAATCTAAAAATCAAGAACACATGAATAGTAACAACATATATCACACTTTCAACAAAAGCGAAATATTAACATTATGCTGGAGTGGTTGTTACAGACCCAAGCCCTTCATTTGAATTGCCCCCGAAATTTAAAAGAAGTATAGAAATTTCGAAATCAAAAAGTGTCAACGGAAATCTTATTTCATCAATATTCCTCAAATACTGATGAGAATATGATCTATTCTCGGTGTATATAAGAGATGCATGTATATATTTTAATAATTAACGTTATATCACAATATTTAATTAAATGTAGCTTATACAATCACTACTATCATCGAGTTGCAGTTATCGCAATCATTCTCAGTATTGTATAGAGTATTCAGTGACAGTAGGCTACGATTAATTTCTTCTAAGTTAAACATTACTCACAGGTAAATGGCAGATTTAAATCGCATGGATTAAATTGAATTCCCAACACTTCACATCGTAATTCGGATGCTGTCGCACATCCATGTTCATAGACATCTATTTTATTTTCCACAATACATTCAAATACTTTTGTTGGATCAGTGGAAACTTCTTCTATAGGTAGCCAAAGCTCTAATCCAGTCCGCGAATCGATCAGGAACCTAACTAGCTGCTCCATGGGCTCCTTATTCTTTTCCCAGCCCAGCGACATGGCCGCAGCGGCGAGCGGCGCATCTCCATATGAGCAGAGTCCCGTTGCTCAGCCGGCGACTGGCCTTTGCGCGGCGCGACGCGGCGGGGCTTCGGCCTGTCTCGTTACGGCGACGGCTGACGGGCGGCACCGCATGGCGCCTGGCGGGGCGGGGCGGGGCGGGGCGCGGGGAGAGGAGGGCGATCAGCGCCGGAAATGAGGGCCGCGCGGAGGCAGAGGCGCGGCGCGTGACGGCCGACGCGACGATCTGTCTCGCGACGCGCCCGGGGCGTGCCGCCCGCCCGGCCGCCCACGCCGCCCCGCGCCACCGCCTCCGTTTGCGTTTGCGGGACGGGCAATGGCAACGGCAGCGAAGCAGAATTCGTGAGGATTTCGGTGCCATTGGCAACGATTGGGAACGAAAATTTGTATCTGGAACGTTGGAGTAATTACTGTAATAGTATTACTCGTCAACGTAAATTCAATGCAACTTTTAATTTGGAGATTGAAGACTGCTATATTTTGGGCACGTTTCACAGGGAATAAATGATATATCACACGTATCTAGGCATCTCTTCATTTTTTTATTTATTGAAATGAAATTTCAGCATACAAAAGTATCAGTAGACAACAAACGAAATGGTATCAACCGTGTATATCAGTGATACGCCAATCTTAAACTAATCTTACGAGAGTTGAATGAGTGACTAAAATTAAAATGCATAGATTTATAAAATATTGTCTTTCTAGTCAGAGACAAATTGTTAGACCCTGTGCCCCAATAAACCCTTTCTACTATTTCTTTGCTATACCGTTCTCAGTCAAAGCTCTTTATTCCCGTATGGTGTATTGAATCATACGCTTGGTACTAACAGACTTGCGGACTCATCGAATTCAGGATTCAAGTGAGAAATGTCAACTTCCAGGGCGAGATTCGAACCTACGACTCTTTGGGTCAAGAGGGTCAGTCTATAAGTGCTCTTAACCATATCGATCGGCTTGTACTTAATACAATATCAGCTTATTCGTAACACTTGTTTATTTTGTTCGTATTCAAACGCTTCCAAAATCAATTTCGCTGGAGTGCATTGAGTCTTCCCGTCAAATTTTACGACTTTCACCTCGATTCCCCCATAGCAAGTGTGGGGCAGATGACGACGCAGCTATATATTCGCTATGTGCCGAGATCGCTCTGCCCTCTTTGCAAGACATAGTCGTGTTATCCCAGACCACGTCTCTGCCTACAAATTTAAATGTTCACTTACAAATTTAATTATTTTTGTTGATATTTTTAACTAATGAAAGTATCACTAATTGTGTTCACGCATTAGCCACTGACAGTAATTCATCATCACTTCGATCCGGTTGGATTCTGAAAGTTCTAATAGAGAAACGTAACTATGAAGTACTACGATATAGTAGTACTAGGAAACTAGAAGAGCCACAAAATGCACAGCATTTCTTTCACCAGGTTGTTCTCCTTTCCTTTGCCCAATGCATTAGCCCAGAGGTTGATGGCGATGGACAAACCTGCCTGCCGACTGCGGTCTCTCACGAGGTTTTTTAAAGCTAGCGCCGCAGGGTGGCGAGATCCCCCACCCCACCCGATCGTGGCTGCGTAGCTGGACACGATTCCGGTGAAGAGATGTAGACGATCATCCGGTCCTTGCGTTTCACGGCGGCACTCACGTCGACAGCTTCAAGATGGAGTCAGTGAGGAGGCGATGCTACGCTCCGTGTTGCAGGGCTTACTCGGTAACGCACCAGTCGTGTCTATGGCGCGTCGACCTTTGGGCAGGATCGGGTGAAGGAGATTCTTCGGAATGCTCTGAAATCTACGTATCGGAATGCTATGGAATCCGACAGGAACCTGATACTACCTGACAGGTTGCATAGGTTCTGGCGATACGTCAATAGCCTAGTCTGGGCTAGGAGGGACTTGTCCCGGCGCACGTAAGTAGCTCATTGATTCGATTCCGGTTCTAGCCCGGAAAGCTAGTAGATCCGAGCTGTCAGGGCGGCTCCAACCCAGGGTTTCTACTAACGAAACTTTAAAACATTACATGAACAAAAATTATTGTCAATTCACATACATGGGCAGGAATCACGGAAGTATTTTACCTCTTATACTATTACTATTTACATCTCAATGGACATTAAACTATTTGAATCGGTGCAAACAAAAAGTTTCGATGTCACTTTTGCCCTTTTGAGTTAACGGTGGGAAACTATTCTTAAAGTTTAAATTCAACTTTCTGTACATAAAGGTTGTCCGTGAACTCTGTAACATCTATAATCAGGGTCCTTCAACTAATAATGTTAAGAAACTAGTGTTACAGAATGGCTCAGACTTGCGAGTATTAGTTTTTTATTTCCTTTGCTCTGTGCTAGCTATTCGGACTGGCGACATCTATTGCCAGCTGAGTTTCCGAAAATCGTTATATAAAGTCATTTCAAGAATGTCCAGTGACAAATGCAATAGTGTTTACAAATTGCTGGAAATGTGCGTGTTAATGATGTAAGAGATCTTTAAAAAATATGCATTTGTGTAATTTTTGGAAAAATCACCAAAATGAACTTTAAGTCATATTAAAGAGTGCAATTTCTACTATTGTACGAAATGTATGAAGAAAAAATTTGGAGTTGTTTTTAAGAAAATGGCAATTGAGCGTTTCTGAAAATGCGAAGCTTTCAGCCAGTTTTCTCAAAAAACGGTTGAGTTTTTGAGAAACTTCATCTGACATTTTTTAAAGCACATATACTCATAAATAAATTAATGTGAACAAACTGCTGTAAGTTAAATACTAACGACGTGAGAGGCAAGAAAAATAAATTACATTATTGTAAATTTAAGAAAACATAAAAAAAGCAGTATGAAGTCTATGCCATCTCATAGAGTGCATTTAGCACAATTCCTATCAAACGTTTAAAGAATAAATTTGGAGCCGTTTTTGAGAAAAACTAGTTTTTGTAATTAATTTTTTAAATTGCACATATTGTTCTCAATATTGTACGTAAACTAGTAAAATGTTCAAAACAATGTACATGATTTTGAAGAAAGAACCTACAATGAAGAATTAATTTTATTTGAAGGAAAAATCTCTATATTCAATTTTGTAGTCGTAGGAAGACGCCGCAAAAAATTAAAACTTGCAATTTTCAAAAATTCAAAGTTATCTATAAAAATAGGGCTAATATCACCTTAATAAGAGTATGTTACTCTATTCTTCCAACAAATTTAAAGAAAAAATTTGAAGCCGTTTTTGAGAAAATTTAAAAAATATCCGGGGAGCTTGATGTAAAGTACCCCCCAATTTTCAAGAAAGTATTTCAAAATCTCTGCGCCTTGAGTGGAGCCAGATCTGCAGGAGGATATCCATTTTGGAAAAAATCATAGGTACGGTTTAGGCGCTAATGGTGTTCACACACTGACGGACGGACTTTTGCCTTCAAGTGGTTTTGGTATCAAGGAACTAAGAAACAAGGATTCTGGCCACATCACGTGAAAGGATTTTTTCTTAATTTAGCAACTGGATTTATCCACTTTCTCGTTATCAGGGCCCGGTAATGATTTTGTTTCTGCCGAAAATCCGCAGCATTACATAACTTTCCCTATACTACGTATATCACTCCGTAAATACGTGCGTAAGTGGTAAAATAAAATGATCGATCTCCGGCACTTAGAACCTTTTTGCATACTCTTCAATATTTGAAGCTCATGGACATCAGACGTTTTTGTTTCTCCGATTCATTTTATACGCTCTCCAATAACATATATTTAATCTTCATTTGCGGGTCGTAGTGCCCCTCATTTTTTCTCTACAAATATTTATTGGAAGAAAAAATTGAAATTTGCCCACAATATTAATACATGTTTATTCTAATGGCTCTATATTTTCACCTAATTTCCATCGACAGTCTTGCGCCAGCGTGAAACAAGGGCGTGCATGCTTTGCCGGTACCAAGTCTCTTCCTGACGGCGTTGCCTTTCCTTCACTTCGGGTCATCTTCAATTCTTCCTCCGCGAGTAATGTTTTTAAGTGACTGAAAGGGATAAAAATCGGAGGGGTCTAAATACGGACTATATGCTGGATGGGGAAGTAGAGTCCATTTTTTCGAGGCTTCTCTTGTGGCGACACGTGTATAGGCGTTCGGTATCGTGGAGCAAGCTTGGAGCACAATTATTCTGGGATTGAACTCGCGGAAAATGCTACTTTGGGGTGTTCAGAGTGTTGATGTAAGAATTTGAATTGATGGAACAGACTTTGGACATAACATCAACATGAATGATACCATCAATATCCCAAATGATAGTGATCCGCATGCCAGGACTCGTCGCTGGGGCTGTGGGGGTGCGCGGTAAATCATGGAGATCGCATTCTTTACTTCCCGAACTCCTAACTCGTTTACCCAAACGTCCCACGGTACTCCTGGCGACAGCAGAGTTGCGATATAGTGTACACAATCGTTGGTGGATGTCCAGTGTCCTTCTCCGCAATGAGGAACTCGAGCTCACCGTTTCTAACGTACGTTGTCTACATCCACCATTTTAACAGTTCGTTAAGGATCTGCGATCTGGAGAAGACTTGAAACTTCGTACACTAACGGAGGAAACACAACTTTTCAGGGTTAACAATTAAAACTGTCTACGTCAACAGGGAACATGAGTAGCACTTTTCATTTTACGAATTTCTCATAATCCTCAGCTTTTCTGGTGCCTTATCCTCCGCGGAGCTTGGAAATTACTGTACTAATACACTTTTTATCTTCTTCTTTTATGCACCTTTGTGTATTTTGCGAATTCGAAACACATTACTTGCAAGCTATATGACGATTTGGTTTTCTCTCGTACGAAGTTTGCTTTCAGAGTTCCTGTAACTGAAGTGACAGCTCGAACAATATTATAGAAGGTGTTTTCTCTGCAATGAACAGGATCCATTCCTCTTGTAAAAACAAAGGGTTCCCAAGGCTAACCAGAAATCTCCTCACATACAACAGGGATGAATGGTAGACGTGCAGTACTTTCTATTGACAGGATAGTAATTCTTGAAATAGCTTCTTAGAAAAGTAGGTAGTTTCAGTGCTCCGGCGATAATACTCTAAACACAAAAATATGTGACAAATGAAGGTGTGGGCGTCTCACAAACACTGAAGATTAAGCGAGTTTGAGTAATAGAGCACAGTACTCTTTGCTAGTTTCTTCACAATTACAACACACGTCGTAGAAATCACGTTCATCAATTGTCAGTATCAACAACTCGCTACCAGAAATCCACATACAATAATTATACGTTACTTTACAACACATTACCAGATGACATTAAACAATTTAATTCGATACATAAACTTAAGTTAAAAGTAAAATATTATCTGCTGCTAACTATTTCTATACAATAGGAAATTGTACTGATCATAAAATCAGGGATATATACTGAATTAGTTTAAATTTGTATTGTATTTTTTAGACCTAATATGCATGTAACAAATAATGTACTTCAGCTTCTGAGTCAATGACCCCCACCTCCATCAGGTGTTTGTCCAATTTCCCTGATACATTGAACAAATGCTGAGATGGCTCCTTGTTTTGCTTCTGGACGTAAATGGAGCTTCATCATGCGCACGTTTTGTTGAACTCTCTTTTTGCTTGCAGTGGTAGGAGTAGAGGTAAGGGGGAATTGCTATTTTTTTAGCAATACAAAAAAATAAAATCTGTTTTTTCAAAAGTTCGTTTACCGTTGTAAATAATTTTTCTATAATTCGGAAACAAAAATGTCAAGAAAACGTGCGCAGATGATCTTCTCCCCCATACGTCACATAGTTTTTTTAACTCTTTTTGGCTACCTGAAAAAGTAAATTATTATTCAAGAAAAGTAAGTTAAAAAATCACTGATTGGAGAGCGGGCCATTTCTTCACTGGGAGTGAGAATTCGCAGTCCAGAAACGTACAATATTTCACTCGGAATCACCCTTAAAAATCTTGATTTTCATTGATTCACAAAGAGCACATTCTGTACAATTCAGCAAGCAACCGAATTTAAAGCTTGGAAGCCAGCTGGACAAGTAGATTTCTATAGCTATTTATCAGTTAATGGGTAAATTGTACTTATTTGTTTATATATTACACGTTTATTCAAGTAGAGACAAGCCTTAAAGACCATATTCACATATAATATAATCGAACATAATATAATCGAAGTAGAGGAATTGCGTCAGATGTTTGTAACTCCAACATGAAGTTCCTTATAATCTCTTTCAATTCCCCCCATAGTATTTTAAGGGACTTGGTCGATCCCCAGACAAGAAAAAAAGAGTTCTTGCTGGTCTTCAGTGTTTGAATGCTTCAAGTTACAATGTGAAGTAGTGTATGTGTTTCTTCTTCGCAGATGCTGGTGAATTTGAAGTGAATACTTGTTATAATTAAATTCATTCGAGTGAATATTGTACAAAGGGGTTCGAGAGCACATTCCTTTCAAATAACCATAGTGAGCAATCTTAAGGTTCTGGCTATGTGCATATACTATCACCTCATGATTGTATAACACCCGCTTTCAATTTTTTCACATGCTAAGTCAGACAGGATTTTAAATACCATGTTCTTGAGGAATAGAGTGATGTCAAGAGTTCGTATTCTCCAACGTACCATACAAGTAATGATAATTGTAAAGTCCAAGCGATAGAGCTTGAATCGTATGATAAGAGAGAAAAGGAGGATGAAGAAAAGGTCATCTTGAATATAAATTTGCGTATCTACTTCTCCAACATTTCCCACAAGAGAATGTATTAAGGAACATGTAAATACAATATTGTCGAGAGTCATGTTCTGTAGCTCATTTTACCCACCATACAAGCAATGCTCATTGAAGGAAAATACAACAGGGTTGCTCCAGATGCAGCTGGACCCACGAGGGCGGCGGGGTCAATGGAAACGGCCAGCGCCCGGGGGAGACCGGGGTCGCGAGGTCGCGAGGCGCGGGTGCCGGGGAGCAGTAAGTGAATTCAGCGGTGCCCGCCGGCGCGTCGAGGGCGGCCAGAGGGCGGCCAGGGGGCGGCCCGGGGGCGGCACGGGGGCGGCATCAGCGCTTCCGGCGGCGTCGGGCGTCGTTTCCGCCCGAAACTGGAGGATCCGGCGGCCGGAAGCGACCGAGCGGCGGGCGGGAGGCGATTCCACCCCGCCCCCGCGCCCGCCCCCGCGCCCACGCCGAGGCCGCGTCACGCGCCATTGCCCGCCCCAGGCCTAGCGGCCCCGCCCCCTCTGCCCACGGCGCGCACTGGGCCCGAAGTGGCCCGAAGCAGCGAAATTGAAAAAGAAAAAAATAGGTGATGAATGCGTTTTTGCGCGTTCGAGGCGTTAACTTCTAGCTGCTTGTAGAATCTATGGGCGCCGATAGGTCCCCGTAAATTACAACCTACGGGCGCGCGATTCATAATGTATATTTCCTTACTTACGCCATTTCCCGATCGCTGACTAGTCATGGAGATTTCTACACTAATGAAGTACCTAAATACACGGCTAAATTTGGTTTGCTGCGATTTTATTGGTAATAATAATTTTGGAATATACTGATGAGCAGACCTCTGCAGTGACGCAGAAGGAGCGCTGTTCAGAATTACCGCACCAGAGCCAAACTTTGGGAATGAAAAGTAATGTTTTCATTACTATTGCAATAGACACTAATGAATTATTATGTTTAATGTTCTAATTTTAACCTAATTTGCAAAGATTTAATTAAAATTAATTGTTTTCATAATTATGGGTTTAGAATATGGCTTGCCAACTCAGTGCTCTGTGGCGTCACAAAAATCTGCTCTACTGCTGGGAACCAGGTCGGAGAGCCAAGGTAGTGCCCGCCACGGCGGCGGGCGTAGTTCCAATGATAGTACGTAAGTTTGAGAAAAATGTTCGCTCAATAATTACGTTTTTGAATCGTAATTATTATTTAAATCTGTGTGTGATTCATTAAAAATATGAAAAAATTAAAAAATTGAACGTATATTATTTCATAACATAAAACAATATCCGACTCTATTTATCGTAACCAGTACTGTGATTTCATTACCATTCTTCTAACACATAAGATTTTTGGAGAAGACAGTTTGAATATTCTAACACAATATTTTATACAGTGTTGTATAATATAACAATTTTAGTTCGTTCCTGACCAATAACACAGGCACACAAAATAAAAATGTTGTAAATATGTCAAATAAAAAAAGACTCAAAGGTTTGATACGTGTTTTCTCTATGTAATATCAATGCGCTGAATCCGAATCTGAAGCTAGAATTGCGTTACCACCCTCCGGTTTCTTTATTCGCGAAAAAACACCGTTACATTGTATTTTTTTGTTTTGTTTTGTTTTAGGGCGCAATTCTGCCTTTAGAATCGTATTAAGCGCGTCAACATACATTGAAAAACTGACAATAACCCCCTATCTGACAATAACCCCCGAAAGGAAACAAAATACAATGTCAAGGTGATTTTTCGCTACTAAAAGAAACTGGGCTGATGGCGCAATTCGGGTTTCTGGTTCGAATTCAGCGCGTCGACATACATACAGAAGCATGCATAAAGTCTTTGGACCTGAAAACTTTTTGTTTTGTTTGCCTGCGTAGTTGATGTGAATAAAGAGATACAAATAGATACCCGGGAGGGGTCACGTAGAAGAGTTATGGACTGTAGGCGTGATGTAGAACAGTTTTATTTGAGATTGTTGTAAATCCTCATGATTTTCAATTCTTTTTCCATAATATTCTATTTGCAAAATCCTTTTCTCGATTCATGATTGCAGGCTATCTATAAATTCTCAGATATTATTTTTATCTCGTAGGTTTCTCAGAGTTGCAAAGCTGCGTAATGTCTCTGTTGGTTGAACTTTTTAACGTACGGAAGTTCTTTCGAATACACTACACACTTTGCCGTTGTTACGGAATCTACAAAAGGAAACCTTTCTTCCCAAACCGAAAAAAAATAAACGGGTGTAGATGGTCTCCCACTTATGTCCCCTGAAACATCGGCTAAGGCTCACGGGTTTTCGTTATCGGCGACCGCCGTCTGCCCCCCCCCCCCCCCCCCCCCATCGCCTATTTGTTCGGACCGCTTCTCCGGGCAGGCGCTCGAGGAGAGGAACTGAGCGACGTCATTTCTCCGCCAATTATCAAATGCTGGTTTAGAAGATGCGACTCTTCAAATATACCCCAAAAACATTACGACCTGTGGTGGAAGAAATTTGGCAGAGGCTGCGACCTGAATGAGCCAGCAAAGAATAGGAGGTAATAGTCCATCATGTTTTAGAGAAGGCCGTAGACAGTCCGAAAATGTCAAGAGGGGCCCTGTAATACTCTTTTATGAAACTTTATTTAAATAAATATGATGAATTCCTGACTAACTCCCTGTTGAAGATGGCAATTTGGGGCATTGATACTCGACTTGGTGAAAAAGCTATCCAAATCATATGACAACTCTAGAAATGGGTAAACTTAAGAGCAATTTTATTCATTAAAATTATTTCATTCTCCTTGTAGTATGTCTGATATATTTACTAGAAAAGTAAGTCATTTGTAAATAAAGTGAACTAGAAAAAAGAACCAGTTAGGGACAGAGGGACTCAGTGATTATTTTATAATTATAAATTACAATACATTCAGTGGGCATTGAAAGGTTGTCAAATCTTCATAACGAGATAGAAAAGGAAAATAATCCTAATATAGCCTATTTCAGTCGTTCAGCTGCGAAGGATATGTGCGTATATTAATAGGAGATGGACAATCCCAGTCTAACCCCAGCAAGTAAGTGTCAATCTCTTCCTTTAATCTACTATTACTATGTGTCGCTTTCTTTGTCTTACTCACAAGACACCTATCTGGTGGTTCTGCACATTCGTACCTTGAGAGCAAAGTGTCTTGTCCGTCTCGATGCTACGTAAGTGCAAGACCCCGCAAATTGTCAACTTAAAAAATCATAATTTTCATAAATTTTAAAAATGCGGATTTTTTAGTCATCCGCATGGGATTATGGATTGAACGTCGAAAATGCAAAGGAAAATGCGGAAACGCGGTACCTCTGTCAACACTGATGGAATGCTTCCTTTGAAAATACTAGCTCCACAGACTTCGTATATTTCACGGAGTGTAAGATCAACACGCTTATAGCGCTCCCGGTGGATCAAGGTAACGTTTGTTCGCCCACGTTCCCCTAAACCCAATTCGTTTGCTCGTCCACGTTCCATTTACCAAACTTTTGAGTTATTAAAAACGTTCTTCTAAATACTCATCATTAACTGCAAGGATTAGACTTGTTCAGTATGTTTCGGCTCGTGCAAACTGTTCACTAGCTCTGCTCAGTGGTTTCCCCATATTTCTTCTCCCTTTTGACTTGTACTTCAAGACAACTTTGACTATCCTTTCTTCGGACATTCTTAGTTTTTTATTCTTGTTTTTTCATTTTCTCTATATTCTTTAATAATGTTATTCACACTTAAATTTTTTAATTCTTTTCCAATGTCTTCGCTTTTATTGTGATCAAGAAGTGTATAACTTGCTATGGTTCGAAAAAACTCCATTTCAGCTGATTCTAATATTCAAATTTGGTCTTTAGTTAATGTCCAACATTCACTTCCGTATAACAGCATGTGTAGGACCATTGTTCCACAGTGTTTCATTTTAATTTATTTTCTGACTTTATTTTTCAAAGTTCGAGCTATTGTGCCACAGAAGTGTCTAAATCTGTTTAATTTTACTTGTATATCATTACTTTTATAGTAAGTTATTTTAAAGCCAAGGTAATTAAATGCTCTTTCTTGTTCTATTATATTTCTACCAAGGTCTATATTTGCCCTTATTGGCTCACATTCCCTAAATGCAATGATTTTAGTTTTGTCTATTGATATAATAATGTTATTTTGCTTATAGATATTTATTTTTCTAAATATTGCTCCAGGGAATGCAAAGTTGATTCGAAATGTCAAATATTTAGACTTCTGTTTTATCCAGGTTTGACTGTATATTTAAATTCAAATTTTCAATGGCGGAAAAAAAGTATTTTTGTAGTTTGAAAATACAAAATACTGTCAGAAAGTATTTTCGGTACAGATACCAAATACATGTTCAAATATGTATTTTCGATACAAAATACAAATTACAAAAGTATAGAAATACATATTTTAAATAAATGCATTTTCGATATTGCCCAACTCTGTGACAGTCCTACGCAACTCAATTCTAAGCAACGGCATGATATTGGCACTTAGTAGATTATTATATAATTAGTATTTACTTTTCCCGGGTGACGCCGCGTCCATGGCGAAGGTGCCGACGTTTCGGTCGCCATTCTGCGACCTTCCTCAGGGCGTATTGCCTGAGGCATCCGTACAGCCAAGTAAATACTGACTCCGGCCGCGGAAGCCTACGCTCTCATTATATAATTAATTTTTGGTTGCATCCATTCGCGGCGTCTGTAACGATGCTAAAAATAACGCGTATGCACTTAAAAAGATGACCCCGAAAAACGGTTACATTTTCTTTATTTCATTATATTTTTAAATGAGAAAATATTGCTACAGGTGATATTAGAAAATGTCTCACCAAGCAAATAAACGTGAAAAATAAATCGAGACCTCGAAAGAAGTTCTTACAACTTAATAAGTATTCATTTAATAATACTTAATTTCCATTTTCACAAGCGACATTGTTTAGAGATGCTCACCAAACAAAATGGTGGCTTCGAAATAGCAGCGATGTGCACCACCGCATTGTTTGTCGTTTCGGCCCACTGTGCGGCGCCGCGGGAGGCGGCGGTGGGCGGAGGTTTTGATCGCGAGCCCCACCCGCGCCCTCCGCCCTCCGCCCTCCGACCTCTGCCCTGCGGGCGACCATGCCGGCGCAATCTCCAGCGATAATTCGGCGGGCCCAGATGGCGCCGTGCGGAGGGTGGCTGCAGGCCGGCTGACCGCCGCGGGGCCCGAGCGCCGATGGCTGCCCGCAGAGGAACTTGTGTTTGCGGAAAGGCAAGATCAAGACACGATAAACGACAGCCTAGGATGTTGTACATGCTAGTGGATTATAAGCGAAATTTCACATCTACGAATTGGGTCAGCACCCTATTTTGAATTAGTATTAGTTTCATGTTGACAAGTGCAATGTAAGTGGATTATTGAGTATAGGGTATTCGTGAGGAATCTCCCGATGACACGAAGACTGATATTCCAGTTGACTTGAAAATGTGAAAAATGTTCTGTTAATCAGAATCTGTCTATACACAAAAGTCTTCATAACCGTATAATTTTTAAAAGAAGACTTTTGAAATAATTTAAAATATAATTCCTTGAGAACCTTGTCTATGGGCCCGACATTTTAGACTCTAGAACACAAACACGAACAGTATAGGGGACCACGGAACTGCACGTATATGTGTTGAAAGATGTGAACATGTGTGTGTGTGTGTGTGTGTAATGTAGCGTAGTGTTAACAATCGAGCACTCCAACGATAATTGCTTCAACATCGCAGGACACCTAGATTCAATAATGTTTAAGTCATGTCTTCCATGATAGATCTACTTAAAGCAGTAGCTATACCATTATTCATCAATAGGATAGTAAATGCAATCAGGGAGAGAAAGGCAGAAATAAAACGCATGTGATGTGTCCAGAGTAGCACACCCCTGCACTAAAGGTATTACCATCACATTTGCATGCGTACTCCCGAGCAAAAGTCGCCAATATTGATTGCTTCCACTGTGTTTACACAAGACCTTCTACATAATTAAGCATGTTTGCAGTGATAGTCGGCTACTCAAATAGTACTTTATCCCGGCAGTGGAACAAAGTAGAGCCTCTGCCCGGTAAATGGACAGGGAACAGGGTAAAATGGCAGAACCTTGTGTCAACACGAATAAAGCAAAGCTGCTAGCTCGGAAATGAGTGCGCCAACGCCACTACATAAAGGTCTTTGATTGTTGATTTTAGCTAACAGGTTTGAAAAATAGGTTTTATTTTGATGTTACTTTTTAATTATAAACCATGAAAATTAATACTAAATATTTGTATTGATGTTCAACACTTTTTATTGCAAATATAAAACGATACTATGTCCAAAAATAAACAATATAGTATCAAGTTATTACCCTTTTATTACGAACTTTTGTAAGTACTAATGAATTGTGTGTTACAGCTGTCAAACATACCAGCAAAACAAGAATTTTTATCATCACAATTAAACGGGTTAAACAAATATTTCATTACTTTTCTCTTCGTGAATTAAATGATTGTCAAGCAGATTTTATTCTCCCTGGCGTTTACTATTGACACAATAATTGAAAGTGTGGCATTTCCAGGTTCGACAAACCTTTCAACAATAAATGTTCAACAACGCAACCGGAAATAAAAAATATTGAAAATACACTATCAGGTCTAGCTGCGTACCTTCGGTGAGGTAATGAGTTTTGTGTAAGAGAAACAAATCACAAGTAATATAATACATTTAATATTTTTAATAAAAAATAAAGAATAAAAACACCTATCGCAAGATTCTTAAGGGTACGTTTCTCATAAATACTCCTAAAACGTAAAGGTACGCTTAGTTGTCGATGGAAGTAAAATCCAATCCGGTTCAATTATTCTAATACTGAACGAAAGAAATCGAAAAGTGGAGCGATATGACAGCACGTGACGGAATGCTCAAGTTCAGATTTAATGATAAATAAAATGTCTTCGAAACGAAATTTTCAGGTCCAGTACCTTAAAGTAGAAAGTAAATAATAAAGATGATCCCAATATACGTATTATTAAGTATAACGTTATTTTATACACTGCACGTTTATATTTTCATATTGGCATACATACTTCCATTCTGCATAAAAAGTATTTTTACAAGTGAAAAAACATTAGATTCGTGGAAGGTATGAGAAAGGATTCGTGGAACGATTCACAAACCCAATATTGATATTCTGGACCCAACCAGCTAATTATCGTTTAAAATATTAACAACTGCAGAATGACCATTGCGTCAAGAACATTACATCTCCGAATCTTATTTCAGTCCGAGAACAAATGAGGCACAAAAGAATGAAAATCAGAAATATTTTTGTTTCCTATTGGAATGCGATGTCAAAACATTTCGAAGAAGAGAATTCTAAGCTAATGGTTATAGAAAATAAATAACTTTCATAATACTATATAATACAATAATAATTTTCAATTGCTAATTAATAATTTAACATACTGTTATAGTGTTCTTGAAAAAGAAAAATGACATGTTTCGAAGACGAAAAGAAGAATTGCATCAACAATTTATTTCTGAAATTAATCCATGAAATATTTTTGTTTGATTTCTGTAGAAACGTAACAACTATTGAATGAACAAGTAAAAAACAAACCAACAGTTGTATATTATTTTGCAAGATTTTTTTCGTAAATACAAGGCAATTTTGTTTGTATAATTTGAGATCGATACAAAACTACAAAGCGGTCGTGTTATGTCAAAATTACAATTTAGGCAAGAGTACGAATCTCTATGTGGAGTCGCCAGCGCCACTGGTGCAGATAGAGTTGATATCAAGGATAATAGCAAACGAACCCCCTTCCACCACGCTTGCGCAGGAATATTGTAGCAGTCATTCCTCGCTCCTGCCGCCGCACGACGCGCGCTTCCTCCGTCTCCACGCGCCTGACACCCGACTGTCGCCGGGCTGTAACGAGTAGCGCGACACAGATTTACGTGTGCACTCACGCGCGGTTACAACCCACTGGCTCCTCGCTCGGCGCGGACAGACGCGCGCTTATCCGGAGACGCGCGCTCGCGGACAAGAGACCGAAATGCGTGACAAACGATCTCAGCGATACCGCTTCCACAAAGCGGCTCTCTTGAACCCCGAGTCTTCATTACGGAAACACAACGGTTAATGCGGAGGGAAGCGGCGGGGTGGAGTGGAGAGGGAAAGGAGACGACCCGCGCTGAAACAAAGGAAATGCGGGGAGGGGCGAGGGAGTACAGACAAACGCAAAACTGGAGTCTTTCACTGTCTTCATATGTAAGGTTTTCTTCGTAAGTATAGGACGCGATTTGGCTTGAAGCTCATGTTCGAGAGACGACTGAAATTTTGCGACTTACGATTATGAAGAACATAATTAATAATGCTCGAGTTCACCTATGCCACTTTAATAAGTGCATTTTACTCTATTCTTATGAGAAATTTAAAGAAAAAATTTGGAGCCATTGTTGAGAAAATTATGAAAATGCCCCAAGGGCTTCAAGTAACACCCACAATTTAATGAATGTTTTTCAAAATCGCGGAGCGTCGACTCATCCCAGATAGACGGGTTTATTTAGTTTGATAAAAATCGTACGCTAGTGTTGTTCACATACATCAGACAGACGGACAGACAGACACTCTTTTTCCTTACTAGGGTCCGGCAAGAAGAGTTTTGCTGCCGAAAATTCGCAGCAAAATGTTTTCGCTCTATCATTACATAACGTTTCCTTTACTGCGTAAGTGGTAAAAAGAAAGAAAAAAAGTATTTTAAACAGATCACAAGTACACAATAGCTTATTGATTACGAACAGATCACAAGAACGTTGTACGTACAACGTACTGATTAGGTACGTTTAATAGGACACTCTACAAAGTATTTTGTTCCTTACGTTGAAAGAGTGAAAATGTTACAAAACTGGCTCAATAAATGACAAATTCATCAGAAGAAAATCATTTACCGTTCGATCCACAAAGGTGTGTACTGTTCGTATTTACAATATAACTAATGTCAACAATTTGTTTCATAGTGATAATGTATGGCAGCAATTTTATGAATTTTCAAGGCATTGGAAGTTTTTTTCAAACTGTAATCAGGTATTATGAAGAATAATATAGCTATTGGAAAGAGTCCATGAACATTGTCAAGCTCGATATAACTCCAGACACTGTGATGAGGATATCGCCTAATTTCTGGAGTAATTATAAGTAACACGGAAATTGGGAATTATTTTTCTTCTTTTCCAGGCGTGCAGTGGTGTCGGAACTCCGATTTTCATATTTTCCGCCGGATGCCCAGTTCGGCTTTAGAGCAAATCACTCGACTGAACACCAAATTTTAAGAGTTACAGATTTGATTGCAAAGGGTTTTCACGAGACACAGTACACGGCAGCTCTGTTTTTAGATGTTACTAAAGCGTTCGACCGTGACTGGCACACAGGACTGAAGTACAAATTTCTCCATCTAGGCATTCCTAAATATCTTCAAGACATAATTGGAAGTTTCTTGATAAACAGATCATTTAATATTAAAATACATGACACCACGTCGGATAAATACAGAATCTCAGCTGGAGTTCCACAAGGTTCTCCACTCTCACCGACTTTATTCAAAATTTACCTTGCCGATTTTCCGGAATTAATGGATACCGAAATAGCCTTGCTCGCAGGTGACACTGCCATACTCTCACAACATGTAGAATTGGTTATTGCCCTGGAAAACCTACAAAATGATTTCAATACCTTAAATAAATGGACTGATGGAGAATCCAGATAAACTCAAACAAATCACAAGCAAAAATTTTCTCGCTTAAAAGATTCATAACCCCTCCAATGTTAACATTTTGTAACAATCCTGCCCTCTGGCTAAACAATAACCAACTCGTGAAATACTTAGGAGTTAAATTAGGTAGGAGATTAACATGGAAGAACCACATAATTGATATTTCTAACAAAACCTACGCAAAAATCGCCAAACTTTACCCATTAATGAATTAAATCTCTGCATTAAGAATAGAAAACGGAGTAACAATTTTTAAATCTATAATTTGCCCGTCATTTACCTATGCGTGCTCAGTGTGTGGAGGCGCTGTAAACACGCATATTAAGAAATTGGAAATAATCCAAAACAAATTTCTAAGACTGGTCACCAAAGCTCCCTGGTTTATTCCTAGTGCACAAATTCAAAGAGAATTAAAAATTAGCTGCATTAAAATGTAGATAAAGAAACCATCGACAAATTTTTATTTAAGGCTTGAAGCTTGTCCTAGCAAAAGAAATTTCAACCTTGGCCGCACAGCTTATGCACCATCAAGGATGGTTCGAATCACGCCTCGGGCATGGGTGTATTTGTGTGTTTGTGTATGTCTGTATGTGTTGTCCTTTCACCCCCATCATCATCATATCATCATTTCATCTTCCATACCCCCAGGGCTAACAACCTTGGGGGAGATAAAAATAAAATCGGATCCAGCTTAAATGCTGGTCCCCCCAAAGAATTGTTCGCAAGCACCTGCCACCGTGATATTAAATGAAAAACTGAGCCACGGTAAATGCAGGTTGCTTGCCCTGCGTGGTCCTAGTCGGCCGAAACGAAAATAATAATAATAATAATAATAATAATAATAATAATAATAATAATAATAATAATAATAATAATATATGTATATATATAATTCACAAGCGTGGTATTTACTCAGTGCATATTTTGGTATATTTTTGTATATTTTGTATACTTTGTATATTTTGTATGTTTTGTATATTTTTGTAAAGGTAAACAAACTGTATATAGATTGAAAAATAAGCTCAAGTAACTATACTTGTGCTCTGATGTAACTGGAAGAGACTGTTAAATTCCTCATGTTGTGTATGTACTGTAATTAATAAATCTCGAAACGCGGAATGGCCGAACGGGTAAGAAATACATTAAAAAAATATTTTCCGCCTTTTCATATAGTTGTTATATGTATTACGGCAGGAGAACACAGAATCAGTCATTAGAAAGACGGCGATATTACATTAATACATAGGTAATTTCAACACAAAAGCATTACTCTCACTATTCCACTGAAATTAAAACCAATAGTGTTTAATTATACATACAAAATGCCCCAACGAGGGCAGTGTATCTCAAAAGTGTGTCGCTTTTTCTATCCTTTTTTCTTACCGCTTCTACCTACTTGCCTATCATAAACTGTGACTTCGCGAATCGGGAATTTATCGATAATTTCCAAAGCACTCGTGGTATTACCTATGATAATCACAACTCTTTTGTTATTTGCAAAAGCAATTTAAGTTAGACTAACTTATAGAAACTTTAAATTTTAGACAATTTGTGGAAATAAATTACACTAATAATAAAATGCAATGCAATGCATAGCAGGCTCTGAGTTCAACAGTCGAGAAACGTATTTCCTAGCACACGATCAAGTTGTAATCCATAACCCCGCAAAGCTTTTCAACAGAAAATCAGTTTCTCTGAAGGGCAGGTGGGCTGTGTCGGTTGAGTGGAGCAAGAGGAGAGAGGAGTCCGGAGGAGATGCAGAATCGTCCTCAACGTGGCCCCGCGCACTGGCGTCGTTAACCTCTTGCAAGCGGTTAACCGTCGCGCTGCAGGCCGAAGGACAGCGGAGAGCGATCGCGCACCAACATCCCGAACGCGAAACGCAGCCGCTTGATCAGAACGGCTCCGGGGGGAAACTCACAGCGCCTTCGCGCAATAAACAGCGGGAGGGCGGAGGGCGAGGGCGAGGGTCAGCGGGCGCAGCGCCGTCAGATGACCACCCCCGTCCCCGGGGACCGACCCACCCCACCCGCACACTGGGCCCAGCAGGGACAAATGGAAGAAGGTAAGGAAAGAGGGAAACGTGCTTTCTCAATGTGAAAACGCTGCGAGATAAAATTATGATAAAACCCTTCCCGGGATGATAATGTTGAACACAAGTGACATTTTATACACATTCTGTTTTTAACAGTGTAAGAATGATGATTGAAGAATAGTTCAATAGTAAGAGAAATTCGAGGGCTTAAAACAAATATATTGCGTGTCCAGGATCCTGATTACCAGAAAACCAAGATTGAGAGTTTGTACAGGTGAAGTTACTTATTGAACATAAATTTTTCCATTCCGGAGAAAAGCATGATTCCTCTTATATGGACATGCAATCTTTGAACACAATATAGATATGACGAGTGATCTTAATAAAAAATAATATTAACAACAAAAAGACTGAAAAGGATATAGAAAGTTTCTGCACTAATATATCATGTACTTCTTATGAAGCTACCTAAAAGAGCTGAAAAATATTTACCAAAATAAACTCAATAAATTATTTTTCAAATATCGTTCTCCATTTTTTGTTAAAGTTAATATTCTTACTTGCAATGTTCCACAAATTTATTTCTTAATAATTACATACTTGAAGGAAAATAATATTGAAAACAATATGCATAATTTAAGACCCACATTTTTGTTGCTTAGGTGTCATTTACCCATTCCTCTTGTCCATTTTCTCCATCTAGAAATACGTGAAATACACACCTACGAAGTACTACAACGCTGTCTGTTTTGTGGTTCCGCCTCACTGTGCGTCAGTCTCCGCCTCCGCCTGCATCTCCGCCCGCCCAAATCGCAGGCATTACTCTCCGGCCGGCGCGGGCGGCGGCGGCGGCAGCGTTCGTGCACAAAGCGAACGCATATTCCCCGTGCGCCTAATAGCGCGCGGCCCGTCGCCCCCCGCCGCGCCGTGCCGCGCCCCGCGCCGCCCCGCCCTGCACCGCACGCTTCGATACGCGCGCATAATGCGCCGCCGCCGACCCCTGGGCCCCGCGCGCCCTGCCACGGCGAGGCCGGCCGGGGCGCAGTGTCGCCGTGCAACTGCACAAACTGTATTCCTGGGCAGTCGATTTAAATAGCCATTCCTCACGTAAGATCAGCTGGGCGCAGTTTTCGAAGCGGGAGCTACATTACTTGTTATCGAAGCTCCCGGGTGAATGCCCGCGTCTCACATCATCATACGCCAAAAGTCACTCTATTTAAATCGAATACCCTGGAATGATGTTTTCAGGAGATATGTGCTTTTTCTCTGACGGATTTTCTTCGAGTCCGACAACCCGGATTATAGTGAACTTTTCGGGACTAATATTTTTGATTCACTATATCAGAGATTCACTATATCGGTCAAAATTAAATACTACTACATAATACATACTACAAATTTCTCTACAATAATAGATTTTATTAATATATGTAGATATCCAACATAGAGGCTTTTCATTCAAATAAAATTTGTTGTCCATAATTTGTTCTTTCATTGAGGTCATGTACAATATTTAAAACTTTAAGAAGTATTCGCACAATATTGCGTGCAATATTTGCAATTTTAAAGAGTAACAAAAACTATTTTTTCAAAAACGACTTCAAATGTCTTTCGTAGGAATAGTGCTGAATGTACTCTATGGGATGACATAAACGTCACATTGCTATACTTGTTCCTTTTTCAAAAATTACAAAAATGTAGTTTTCGACGTGTCTCACTTCTTTAATATTTATATTAGCGGCGATTTGTATACATTATTATATTTTTCTGAATATGTTCCTTAAATATGTTTTATAATGTTTCTCAAAAACTCAACCGTTTTCTGTGAAAACTAGCTTACAATTACGCATTTTCAGAAACTCTCAAACACCATTTTCTCAAAAACGGCTCAAAAATTTTTTTTCAAACATTTCGAAGGGATAGTGCTAATTGCACTGTTCAATGTTCGTTAAATTTTACGTTCAATGTTACGTTCAATTCAATGTTCATTTCGTGGTACTTTGTTGTTCATTTTTTACATTTTCATCAATGTAATTTTTTTGGAAGATCTCACACGTCATTAATATACACATTTTCACCAACTTGTAAACACTATTGTATTTGTGAATGTGTGTTAAATGATTTCTTATAACGTTTTTCGAAAACTCAAAATTTTTCTGTGGAAAAGATTCAAATTTCGAATTTACAGTAGGGCTTAATCGCCATTTTCTTAAAAACGGCTCTAATTTTTTCAAAGAAAATTGCCATATAGGACTAGGTTAGTATTCTTTAAATGATATTTCCGTTCTACTATTAGGAACCGAAAAATTGAGAAAATAAAAAAATATATTTTTTGGGCGGCGATAGATGGTAACTGGCAAGGGTATGTGGCAAGTCCGAATAACTTGCAGAGACCAAAGGAACCAGAAAAGTAATACGGGAAAGACTGTGCCATTTATAGCTTCACTAGTTCATTACTAATTTCTCTAGAACCTTCTCCAAAGTACATGCTCTCGCCATACTTGATCCTGCATTGCCCACTGTCTCGAAATATCGTAATCCAGTCTTGGCACCCTTCGATGCCTCGTGCTCTGATGGCAAACTCACTCTTCGAAGCCCATGTACTTGACTAATAACCAGGAGCGAATTTTAATGAAATTACTTTTTTTTCACTTTAAGACAGTGCCGTTTAATATATAAATTCATTTTATGTTAAGACGAAACGAAATGACCCATTTTTGTGTATTTTTTTGCATCCTTCGCTTGCTCATTTCGATTACGTCATTTTGTATCTTTTTACGTCAGTTTTAGTGGATTTGTTCGCTGATTTCATGGTTTTTAATATCATTTTAATGATACTGACTTCAAACAATATTTACGAGGTGCAACAAATGTTCGCCACAGAATTCCTGAATACTACGTAATCTAAGGTTTCTGTGAAATTTATCGCAGCCATTGTCTGTTCGGCCCATTTCGCGATAAATGAAGGTAGAGATTTTCTTTTAAAGAACAGTCCAACCTCAAGTTTGCAAGCTGAGTTTACTTGAACAAAAGGAAGAAGCCTCGATTCCATCACTAACATATCCAACAGCTTGAATTGTTCATCTGAAGCGATTTTAATTAGTATTTTACTTTTTTCTTTGTTTTGGGGACACTTTTAAAGCATTTTAAGAGCATTTTATTGATCATTTTTGGCGATGTTTTAGACCAACAAAATCCGCCCTCTACTAATAACAATAGAGGTCCTTTCGGTAGCGCAAGACGCAAGCGGCTAATGAAACATTTTCGCGTGGCGCGGCGGGTATCGGGGGCCTGTGGGCCTGTGGCACTCGCGTGCTTCCTGTCGACTTCGTAGAATATAACTCCCTTTGACCTGCGAAATATCACTTAATGAGCTTGAAACTGAGTGGCATGAAGTCATCAGTAAGGTCCCCATTCCGGGTCCTCTACGTTCATCTCAGGGGATACTTCTTCGATTATGTCCTTTGGCCGTTATTTTTTTAAGCTGCCTAGTGTTGGAATTTGGGGCACTGACGCGATATATTCTTTCCAGGCAGGAATTAATTTCCTATAACCGAGGTTCAGGTTCACTATAACTGAGTCTTCTTATGCTCATTAGTAATGTAAGTGAAACGGGACCAGTGACGTAAGTTTACTATAACTGAAGATTCACTATATCTGAGTTCACTAGAACCGGAGTCGACTCTATATCTATGTTGTACTCGCATAATTTACTCAACTTCATGTAGCCTGAATGGAATGATTGACATTGCCAGCTTAAAATACAAACATACACAAAGAAACTTGAAAATTCTCTACCTCTTTGAAGAAAGGAGGCAAGCAATCGGGTTAGTGACTAAAGTAAAAATATAAAATCAGAATTCAATTATTTTAAATTGATAATTAGGATTCCAAAAATGAACTTGATAAAGACGTTGTATAATTTGTATACAACGAGATGCCAAAAAGTTTGGTACCTCAGGGGAGTAGGCTGAGAAATTATATCCATTGCAATTTAAGTTTACAATGATCATAAATATCAACATTTTATATTGACACTTTCTGCCCAGTTTATGTGTCGCACGTATGAAATATGAAAAGGAAATTTGAATAACAAATCTGTCGGATGCATCAAATAAGTAAATCAACATTACTGTGGGAAAATATTTCATCAAACTTCCGAAAAAATAATACACTTATTCTCAAAATAATTGAATATACTCAAATATTTTTTAAGTATAATCAACTCTTATAATAAACTTTTATTCAAATAATGTTTACACGATATTTACTTTTTTCTCTTACCTTCTCTTTCCGAATTAAAACATATTGTTCTTTGTTTATCACTTATGGATTGATTCTTAGTGATTTCGGGCGCGTCAACTACCAAGATTAGTCTCGTCCGTGTAGTGCGTGTTTTTGCTCGGAAGGTGGAGGTGGTCTTCACCAGCCGTGTGGCGAGATCCGGAGCCGATCTACTGTCGGCTAGCGGGATGTTCCCCAACCAGATATCTCCCACCAGTGGGGCAACTCCTCAGCTGAAACAAGCTCTAAGCTCCCGACCGGTCTCCCGGCGTGTGTGGTAGTGTAGTGCGTTATTGTAAGTGTGTGTGAGGGGTGAGGATAGGACAATGAATGAGAAGGAAAGATCGCGCGCAGCCCGTGGCCCGTTTGATAGGGTACTGCTCCGGCATTCGCCTGGTGTTGATCAGAGAAACCACGGAAAACTAGTGATCACAGCAGCCGACCGCTAGAATTTTTCCTCCTGTCAGCAACTGAATTAGAGCTAGCTGAGAAGCTATTGTCGAAAAATCTTGCCACCGTCGGCACTCGAACCTAGGACCTCCCGGTCAGAGAGACTGCTGCGACATCAGTTGATGCCCTGATTTATCACTTATGAATGAGATCAGTTTGATCTTTTAAGTGTTCTTAATATTTATTATAGTTAGCGTTTTTACAAACTCGAAACTTTAAATCTCTTTTAGTAAACTTTCGACATATTTTCAATTGAACTCAAAAACCCGTTAACACAGACTGGAATTCTTCCTATAAAAGCAAAATGTGTTTTGTCTTATATTACCCTAAATGCCGAAGTGAAGTGTTAAACACCATTGACTTTTAAAAGTTGCTAACCAAGCGAACAATTAAGCACGGTCGTCCCAATTTGCCGAGTATGCATTTTTTCCTGCAGTTCGCTAATCTGAGAGCTTCCCGCCCCGAATCTTCACTGGCGACGGGGCATTCGCAACATCCACTGCAGGAAGTTCATCCCCCTCAGTGTTGTCGTTTTCGGAGCAGTTGCCCTCTCCCCTCTCTCCCTCCGTCCGCCACCCCCTTCCCCGTGCCCTTCGCCTCGCTCACACCGCCGCCGCCCCGTTACTCAGCTCCAGTTAAGTCGGTTATTTCGGCTTGTTTTAAAAATCGATTTGCCTGCCGGCGGCGTCGCCAATTGCAGGAGGTGGAGGGGGCGGTGGTGGAAGTGGTGGTGGAAGCGGTGGCCAGGGCCGAGGGGGCGACGGATCGGAGGAGGAACAAGGAGAGGTGGTGTATGAAATCAAAGGGACAGAAAACTCAGAGGCGACAAAGGATGGACAGAAATTGTCTCTGAATCGGCATAACCCAGGTGATAAGGGTTCGATTCCCGATCGGATTGACTAATGTTTTGGTTGATTGATTAGCAGAAATTGGATTAGACGGTAAAGAATGTTCTGCGGGAAGATACAATGATCACTCACACAGGATCACAAAGGACCGTAGAATTCGAAACGAAGTTTAAGTAGGGTTAATGCAAAGATGCGAGGGACGGCGAGAAATGATTAAATAGCGCAAGACAGAATGGAGGCAAGTGGGGGGGGGATGGCAGCAGAAATAATTGAAGGTCAGATAGCGAAAGAAAACAAATGATACAAAGTACCTTGCAAGCAAATATGGTATCAGCGGAAAGAAAGCAGTAACACGAGCGAGGACGGCGCGGCGCGTGGCAGCCGTGCGGCACGACGGCAGCGCGCGCTGGCGGGGACGGCAACTTGGAAGTCGACAGCCGAGAGGGTGAGGGCGCGACGATGCAAATGCGCGTGTAGCAGTTCCGGCCCTATTATCCGCCGCCGGCGACGCAGCGTTGCGAGGATTATCCGCCCCCTCCCACGCCCCTCCGCTGCCGGCGGGGCGGCGGGTGGCGAAGGTTCGCCAAATCCCCAAACGCCGATGGCATCCCCGCGCCGCGCCGCGCCGTCCCCGCCACGCCTGACTCAGCGGCGCATAACCTCGTGCTGTAGCAGGCGCGAGGAACGCCAGCTAAAAGCGAGAACTGCTGCGTTCAGAAACGACGCTGTTCAGCGACGAAGACAACTTGAAGGTCTGTTCGCGCGACGAAAGTTGAAGTTGTGGTTTCGTCATGGGCGTGCATAACCTAAAACAAGAGCACGTGCCAACAAAATTTTTGGGGACCCTTTATCTATTGCATTTTTATTTACTTACGACATTGTAGTACTTATATCCAATTATCAGCCTATTTTTTAAATATATATTTGGGAGTTTCTAGGACCGTTTTCCGTTATTATATTTGACCTCATTTTTGCTTCGTTGTTTGGCTCACTGTTTTCACATTTTTAGTTCTTTTGGCAATTTTGGACTTTCAACGCGTTTTTACGTTCTTACACTTACTAACGTAAGAAAGGAAAGTATTGTAATCGTGAGCCGGAAAACGGCAAATTTTCGATACAAAAACTCTCATTGTCGGGCCCTGGTAAGGAAAAAGTAAAATAAAGTAGGAAAAATTTAAATCCAGTTTCTAAATTTAGAAAAAAAGTCTCTAACACGTGATGTAGTCAGAATCCATGTTTTGTGGGTCCTTAATACCCAAAAATCGATTGTCTGTAAAACGACTGTCAGTTGTTAGTCCGTATGTAAGTCTGTGCACAACCCTAACTCATTAACTGTTCAGCCGATTTTCTCCAAAACTGATACTCCTCAATCGTTCTAGCTGATGTCGCGGACAGGGTAAATTTAAACAGCTCTTTTTAAAATTTTCGAGTAGCCCCTGGGTCATTTTAAAAATGTTCAAGAAACTGGCTGTAAATTTCTAGATTAAATTTTGTTGTTGAATAGTGCAAAAGACGTTTAAGAGAATGGTGCAGATTTCATTTCTGTTGACATCCCAGATTTTTTGAAAATTGGGAAAAAATATTTACACTTTAAAAATGGAGATCGATATTTTTGTTTCACACTAAGCCGGTTGCACAAAATTAGCTCTTTAAAAAAGGTCAGGTATAAGTTTTTAAGAAGCAAGTGTTTTTTGCGTATTTTGTGATTGAGATTAACAAAAACAATTTCCTCAAAAATCGCTCCAAATTTTTCCATTAACTTTTCTTCACTTATGCAATAATATACGATAAAAAATATAGTCTCATTTTCGAGTATTCCTCTATTTTTTGAAAATTTAGAAAATCTCATTTAAAAATATCGAAGATAGAGATTTTTGCATCTGACAAAGTCTGTTGTATAAACTTAGCTCTTAAAGAAAGGTCATGTACAAGTTTTTAAAAAAAAACAGTAATATTTGCGTTTTTTTGCGATTGAAATTTACAACAACAAAATTTCTCAAAAACCGCTGCAAATTTTTTCTGTACAAATTTTCCACATATGTAATAAAGAAAGAAGAAATATGGCGCTAGTCTCATTTTCGGGTAGCGCAGTGTTTTTGAAAATTGTCAAAAACGGTTCAAAAGTACAAAATTGAAGATAGCGATTTTTTACTCAGATAAAGTCGGTTGTACAAACTTTGCTGAACAGATGGACAGACACGTTTTGCCATCAATCGACTTTCAAGGACCCACAAACCATGGATTCTGGCTACACTACGTGTTAGGGACGTTTTTCCAAATTAAGCAACTGAATTTATCCCCTTTTTCATCAGGGTCCTGTAATAATGTTTTCATGCCGAAAAGTGGCCGTTTGTGGCCAGCATGAGCGGAACGGGATGTTCGCAACGGAAGCTTCAGAGGAGCAGCGGTGCGGCGCTACGCGCGCCCAACGCCAGGGCGAGGCTTCGGCCTTCGGACTACGCGATTGGCGTTAAACATCCTTGAGTCTGTCCAACGCATTTGCAGCCAAAGTATTTTTTGCTGAACACTCAACTTCACATTTTGACACATCACTAACATGATGTCAGTGATGAGGATCCGGGCTTCGGCATACGCAATTAATACATTACACCATTAAGCCTGTATGCGTAATTTACAATTTCATTTACAAAGTCAAGAAGTTATGATTGCATTTTTTATGAAAAATTATGGTAGCGAGTCGTTGATGAGAGAAGAAATAGGTGCCCCAAAACAAAAAGTGCTGTATAAAATTATCGTAGGAAATACCACAAGTGCTTAGAAAATTAACGATAAATCCCCGACTCGTCAAGAGAGAATGGTATTTGTTTGAGAATTTCCAAAGCGCGAGTGATATTTAATAGGACAATTTCAGGAATGAAATGATGACCAACAGAGTTCCAAAATGTGCCAAATATTGAGAATGACTGAAAAAAAAAGTTAAAATGAGAGTGTCAAAGCTTGATTTCGCGGCGAAAGGGCGTTCCGGTACCTCGAGAATAATTATTAGATTGTAATATAAATTTATAACTATTGCTATTAAATTAATAATTAATTTGGGGTGCTTTACGGGAGCTAAAAATTTGTAAATAAATCACTGCAAAGAGGTATTGTAATAGTACATACGCGGTTTATTGAACATCAACACAGCTATCAATGTATTACCGCTACCTAAGATAGGCGAGTCACAGTTTATGATTGCCCAGAAGGGAGAAGTGGTAAGAAAAATCAGATAGAAAAAAACAATGTTTTTAGACACACCGCCCTTTTTAAGGATTTTTATATGAATAGCTACACACTGCTTGTTTTAATTTCACGAGTGGAATAGTCATCACAATACACTATTTCAGTAAAGCTATTGAGTGTGCGGACGTGCAGATGTGTGTTGTTTTTATCAGTCTGTTACTGGCGTCTAGGCCACTTCCCGCGCACCAATCGTGACGTATGAGTTGTCATTCGACGCGTCTCGGTCTCCTGATGGGGAACTAATTTGTTTTCGAATCTCGCGCGAAGATTTAAATACATTTCCAAAAATGTATTTTTTCGTGTTTTGGTGCTTCACTCTTAGTGATAACGCCAGGAATTTAACCAAAGCTTCCTAAATATATCTATGTAAGTGGCGTTCATTAAATATCAGAACCCCAAATAATTTCTTGCTTAATGCGTCATAATTTTCTTTCACGACCTTGGCAAAACTGATGTTCACATCTTTAAGTGAACAATTGAATTACCAAGTAAGTCGAGCTGCAGTTTGATTTGAATTTAGAGTCGAATTATTATCGAATTTAAACAATAAATTTGTGAATACCTACGAACAGTATTGCCTCAGAACTTTTTAAACTTGAATTTCAAGTGAATATGAAGAAAACGAAACTGTGTTTAAATCTAGAGAATGAATGAACGTTATGTTCGACTTCGCACTTTTACGTTCTTACATAAGTGTGCAAATACCGTTTTCAAATGAATGACACCCGCAACTTATTCTTATTCTACTTATCTAACATCTTATTCACATAAACATAAAAAAACAGTCACCTTTTAATGATACATTAGCATGCAACGCTAGACTCTCATACAAAACGATTAATAGATCAATTGCAGGAGTAGAAGTGATCACAAATTAGACGAGTTTACGAAGTTTTGATCTCTTCAAAACTTAGGAGAGGAAATATGGAAGTGTTAAGAAAATCGGGGGAAGAATGAAATGTAGTTGTAGAAGATGTTGCGATAGAATTTTCGGAACTAATTTGGATTGATCTGTATTTTTGCATTTAGCATTTGTGCTAATGAAAACGTGCTATGTGCATTTTTGTGCGTATTACTAAACTAGTGGTGCTTCAGAATGGCACAGACTTTTCTGTATTAGTTTTCTATTTTCTTTGATCTCGGCTAGCTACCCGGACTTGACACATACTCTTGCCAGTTGCCATCTATCGCCGCCCAAAGCACATTTTTTTGACATTTTCTCAATTTTTTGGTTTCCAAATTGTGGAGTTGAAATATTATTTTAAGATGATTAAAAACAGTAAAACCTCGTCCTAAATGGCAATTTTCTTTTAAAAATTTGGATCCGTTTTTAAAAAACTGGCGTTTAAGCACTTCTGTAAATTCGAAATTTGAAGCTCTTTTTCACAGAAAATGTTTGAGTTTTCGAAAAACTTAATTTGAAGTAATTTTAAATACTTTAATTCACAAATACAGTAGTGTTTACAAATTGTTGGAAATATACATGTCAACGGCGTGAGAGATCTTTCAAAAATTTTCATTTGTGTATTTTTTTTAAAAAGAAAAAAATACACCGAAATTAACTTTGTCATATTAAAGGGTGCAATTACCACTATCCGTTCGAAATGTTTGAAGTAAACATTTTGAACCATTTTTGAGAAAATGGCGTTTGAGTGTCTCTGAAACTGCGGATTTTTCACCAGTAAGATTTCATAAACAGAAATGGTAATATTCTCTTAAATATGTGTGCATAAATGTTAGTGTTAATCTGCTACAGACGCATTTGCGCGAAGGCACAAGGAAGTTTTTGAAGAAGTATTTTAAGTGTTCTACCACCTTTACTTTGTACATTACCAGCGATTGAAATGTAAAACCAGTACCCTCCAACCTACTTGTCGGACCTGTTCTTCTCACGTAAGCAAGAATTCAGTTCCCCTGAATATTATCATGGGTGTACTCTTGTTTTCGGCAACTACCTCTTTTAAAATTCAAACCCGAATCTTTTTGCTATCGTAAATACTTTTACTGGAAGAATCAGTCGTTCGGCAGGAATAACGCGCACCGCGTTGCACATGCCTCTCCTCAGCCAGCCAGATTTCTCGTACGGAATGTCCAGTTGCCTCATTACTTGCATAGGGTCGAGAAAATAGCCGGTGGTTATAAGGAAAGAATGCGGCGTAGCAATACACGTGAATATATCGCGATTTCTTTATGTGATTGCCGCCGGTTTTTACGCGCGCGTCGTATATGGAAGCTTGAAACGCATATTACCGAAAACAGAGCGGCGGCGGCGGCGGCGGCGACGTATTTGGCGGAGGCGCTGCGATCGGACGCACCTCGCCCAGCGAGAATGCGCGTCGCGCGGCGTCGCGTCGCGTCGCGTCGCGTCGCGCGCGTTCGAATCGCTCGACGGCCGGTTGCTCTTGCGGGGCGGCCTTGGCTGGCGATTGAGCGCTGTTCGACGGCGGGCGCGGGTGCCGCCTGCCGCGCTCCTTCACTTAATGAAGTTTAAGCCGGGAGCGCCCGCGACTCACGCCAGTGCCCGCAATGTATTCCTCAGATGTAGCTGCAACTTTTTGTGAATGCGAATGTTCTCAAGCTCTGTTTACTGAAATATGTATTTTATTTAGGATGTACATGTCCCCCAATGCAATTGTTAATGAATATTACTCTCCTGAAATCTTGTCTGAATACTTATGGTGAGAAAAGTAAAAACTGACAAAGTGCCCGCAAAAATCATGAAACGTCTTATTAAATAATATTAAATATAATTTCTACAAATGGTTTGGGCATGTTGTAAGCGAACGTATATTTTACATTTTTCACAAAAATATTTAGAAAGTCTGTCTTGTTTCCGTTTTGCAAGATTTGCATTCTTTTCATTTCCCTACACACGTCCCTTGCACATAATCTTTCTCTTTGGGAAGAACCTGTGACAGTCGATCTTAGAAAAGGCAAATGGCACGGCTGAAAATAATGTCATGACACGTACCGCTACGCCAGGATCTCAAAATGCATTGGCACCAGTGCACGCAATGTATCTGACATGTCGCGCAGCACAGCGATCGAGTTTGAACATGCTCACGGGAAATGATTCAACGAAAGGATAAAAATAGAAGGTCAGGCGTTCTCAGAAAAGTACAATGAAGTAATACATGATATATCAGACAGGTAATGCATCGTAATAATTCAGCAACTTAAAATTGCAGATGGATCTCACAGATGTTTTGCGAGCACTCCCGGGTTAATGAATATTAGGTCTCTTTACTTCTTGGCTTGTGGGCCTTCGTTGGACGGAAGTAGTACGTGAAGATGAAGGTACTCCGATGTATTATGTGTATTAAGTCGGAATTACATTAAGTAATTCATTAAAAATAGCGTACTATTAAAATGAAATGATCTCTCATACTCATCAATGCCTTACAATTTAATGATGGTTTCATCTTAATGTAATGAAATGATTTATGTGTATACATTTATTCCAGGATAACGCATAAGACAATTTCAACCAAATATTGCACGAATCTGAAAGGTTTGAACGGCCGAGAGAAATCAAGTGGAAATTTGTAATTGAAAATGTTCCCTCCAATATTTTTTTACAAATTGTGGTTTGATGCAAGTTTGTAATTGAATGTATTAGTTAGGGATCGGGTAGGGGCAGAGGGTCGGGGCAGGGCGGGAGAGGCGGTACGGGCAAAAACGAGGAGGGGCAGGGTGGGGTGCAAGCGGTTGGGATGTAAATAAAATTACTTTTTTGATAAGACAGAATTATTTGTCTCGTCTCATAGATGATTATGATAAACAAATTCCCGTACAACTTCAGCTTTTTGAAGAATAAAATAGAAAAGTGCTTCGTCATTATACACAACACATACACATACAATCATATACAAATACAATATTACACAAACGGTTGATATTCTCTTCCTAGTTTCAAAATGACGCACTGTGCAGGCCTTTTGTGAAGAACCGAGTGTCATTATTACGATTTCGTAGAGCACGGTATGCAGTTTCTTCAGGGCCTCCGTCGTTGGTTTGGAGGCGAGGCGAGGCGTGCGCCACAAGATCAGCCACGCCGCGGCGCTCCTCTTTCAAAGGGACGCCGCCCACATGCGATCGCATGCGCATTTCCTCCTTCTGCCACCAGCAACCAATGTGGAACTCTTTCCAGCCTCGCCCGTGCTGATGGCCTGGTTTCCACGATCTGATTGCTTGAGGTAGTCCGACTTGGCCTTGATTCCATCTTTTATTTATTAGTTAATGCGGGTCAAATTCAAAGCATATTTAGGGAATAGAATTCATAATATAACTCTTTAGTCGTCCTAGAAAAGGGTTCAGTATTAGATTTACACAAGGAACAAAGTTGTTACTATTTGCTTTTGTTAATTGCGGTCAAGCACGGTGTTCATACTCTAAAAAATAATTTCACTAACTCAATAGGATACCTGAAGTAATTAAATGAATACCGTTGTAGGGCTACAAGACACTTTTTTGACATTCAAATAAACACAAACGATTCAGTATTAGGGTAGAAAAACTTGTTTTCTACGGTACGATTCCTGAAGGGGATAACTCTTATTCCCTTCCCCTGTAGAGAATTATTTCCTCTAACGCCTGTTGTGTTAAGCATCTGCTGGCGATCTGGTGCTTTCAGCAAAAGATGCCCTAGCGGATCAAGAACTGGTTATAATTGTGATGGAATATCTTGGAGCCCTCGGAATGGCATTGTCCAAGGCTAAGAGTTCATCATTTCAAATTAAACTTGAACGTTCCTAGTTCATTGAGGACCGCAGTCTGGAAAGGTTGGGGGAAAGAATTCCTCTGGTTAGTAGTGATCATACCTTAATATATCTGTTAGTGAACTTCTCGTCGGAACGGCTTCTTATCTAAAGCATCCATTGCGAATGTGATGGAAGCAGTGACGATGCTTCAGAAGGCCCATTTAAAGCTCACTCCTATGGCCTTTCCAACTGGTTTAGTCAATGACATCGATGTCAATGCTCAAATCAGAGTGACTGTCAAATAGTTCCTACATTTGCATAAGAGTACTGCAGTTGGCACATTCTACCTGGCCAAGAGAGATGGAGGACTGAGCTTGCTGCGGCTCTCCCAACGTGTTACTAGGGTAGCACTGAATCTAGGTTTGCTATTAGACAAATCCTACTTGCAGATGTCGTTTTACGAATGAACAATAAAGGTCCGAAGAACAGTAAAAGCTTTGAAGTTCAACTGACTCTGTACTCAACAAGAAATTGTGACTTAAGAAAAAGTGCGCCGATGACGAGGTAGTCGACTGGGGGAAGCCGGGATCCCAATGGAAGAGTGTGGTAAAGGCACATATAATCTATCCGATAAGGAATGCCTTTTTTAGATACTATAATCTTCTGAAACCCTATGTTTTCATCACATCTCTCCAATTGAGATTGAATACCTCTGCCAATATCTACACTTAGTAGGAGGAGGCCTAGAGAGGAGATTTCAAGAAGTGCAACACAGCTATGGAAAGCAGAATAATATTCTGGGTCAATGCACTTTTCCTTTTCCATCAAGAATAAAGCTTCATGACGAGTTCAAAAACCCCAGGGAGGGGAAGATGCTCCGAAAGTAGGGCACCGCGCTGTCCACAGAAGTCACTTTCTCCGTTGCGAAGGGATTACCCTTGGCCATCGCAATCCGAAAGAGGCGCGCCCGCCTGCGCGCCGCTTATCAGTGGCTCCTGCTTCGCCCCTCTCCGTTGCAAGGGTGGTGGGGGTGACAACCCTTAAGCCACGCCGGCTGGCCGTCACTGAGCTCTAGCGCCGCTGCTCCCGCGACGACCTCTCGCTGTGGAGCAACAAAACACGCCCTGCGACAGTCGACGCTCTTTCATGGTGGCGGTCAGTTCAATCCCCTCTGACCGCCACCACTATTCCTGCTGTTTGAGATTGAGATTGACCCGTTTTTACGTCTTTAAATAGGAAGGGTATGCTAATTAATGAGGCTTATAGAAAATTGTGTAGTCAGAATCCATGTTTTCAGGCTCCTTGATACCATTGGTTTGGGGCAAAACTTTTGTCCGTGAATAATGCTAGCAGATAAACTATAAACACGAATTTCACCAAAATTTATATCCCCAGATCAATATGACTGATATCTCGACCACTTGAATTAGATATCGACTTTTAATTTTCGGGGGTACTTCATGGCACATCAAGGATATTTTGAATTTTTTTAAAATTGAACCAATTTTTTATTAAACTTTGTCTTACGATATCATAAAAGACGTTTAAATAAATAGTGCAGGTTTCACTTTTGTTAAAATTTCTGAATTTTGGAAAATTGCAAAGTTCAAAATGTAAAGGTTGTGGGTTGAAGGTTGAAGGGTAAAGGTTGAAGACAGAGACTTTTCCTTTGAATAAAATCTGTTCTTTAAAACTAGATCTTTAAATAAGCACTTGTGCATATTTTTCAAAATTTAAATTGTTTTATTTATAAAATTTAGCGTTAAGCAATTTAAGAAATGCTCGAACGGCATTTTCCAAATAAACACTACAGAACAAATGACATTTTCGCTAATTCGATGCATTTGTTTGATTTTTCAAAAACTATTCAAAAGTGTTTTTTTTAATATCTCTCACGTTATTAATATTTACATTGCGAGCATTTTCAATACATATTGCATTTGTGAACAGAAGTGCTTTAAATAATTTCATGTTAAGTTCTCGAAAACTCATAACTTATATGTAAAAAAACGCTAAAAATGGCGCAATTCCCGAAACGCTTAAAAGACGTTGTCTCAAGATCTGCCTTGAATGTCTGTAAGCGAATTTGCATGTAGGACTGTTTTTTACTCTTCCATAATATTCTTAAAGACGTATTTCAATTCTACTATTACGGAGCAGAAATATTTAGAAAATGTGAAAAAAATATCGTTTTGGGGTTGAGTGGGGGGTATATACCAAATATCGGTTTGGGGTTGGGGTTGAGTAACAGCTGGGAAGGAGGGGGGCAATACGAAAAATCTAGCCTAAATTAAAGAGATTAGAAAACTAGAAAATAAGCGAGAAAATGTGTGCCCTTCTATAGCACTACTAGTTTTTGTTGAGAGAAAGATAACAAATCAAGAGGATAAGGGTGCCAACATTTGAGACATATGAATGCGTGATACATGGAAAATTTGAATTACTTGTCATGTTAAACTGTAAATAAGGTGACATTATATGATGTCTATAACCCAATATGGAGTGTTAAATTTAGTGTCGAAACAGTGAGGATACTGCAAATTATTAGTTTGAAAAGTACAATAGTAAAGTCAGCGAAGGGTGGAAATCATGTGCGCTGTCTGCAAGGAAGAGTTTGAGATCCAGAACCACAACGTCGCAGTGTACTTGATACGGGTAAGGGCCCCGGAAGCGGAAGTAATTTGTTTTGATTACAGTAGCTTTGTAATGGATCGCTAGATAAACATTTCAAACTAAATCAACTAAATCAAAATACCGAACTTAGGGTACCAGCCTTCCAATTTCCAGAGATGCATGCTCGCTCCGCGTAGGGATGAAAAGCTACCACCTTAGAATAGACAAAACGACGAAAATATATAGAATCATGTCACAATAAAAAAAATCTACTAGGATTTTCTTATCCATTCCGGCCCCTCTTCTTAGGGAAGTTCTGCGTAAAGCTTAATTTGTATTAAAAATACGTTTGAGGGGTAAATGTATACATGACTTTATAAAGTAAAAAACTAAAAATAGAAGTTTCAAAAAATGAACCCCTTCCGAATTCCCTTTAAAAAAGTTGTCTATTGCATTTGAGTTTCATGAAGAATGTATTTGTTTCATGCATGTTCAAAACTGTAAACAGTAAAAAATATGCATAACGCAAGAAAAGCTTAAATATGGAACACTGCAATTACCCTGATGTCAACCCCAAGTACATTGCATACTTTTCCTTGTTTGACAGAAAAAATTCTAGAAGTACGTAAATCCTCCATTGCAACGTCCATTACATATATGTATACATGGCTGGTTCAAAACGACTGATTTTGCTGCACAATCTTAGTTCTCGGAAAGCTTACGAACTTTCAACTTGTAGCGCTGGTTTTTAACGTCGCCGTCAATAAGGTTCTGTGAATTAAGATGCAGATCACTGCAGAGAAATTGCTCTGAAAGTCTGCTTGTCACGTGAAACAATTTATTACCTGTTGCAACGTGCGTCACAGCTAGAAAATACTTTTGGCACTTCTTGATCCGAGGCATTTCACTGATGCAACGCGCCACGTCGAATGCCGAACTCACGTTTCTTCTCTCGAGTGCTTCTGATGGCAGCTCCCGCTCTGTATTATGGAGACTTCTGATCTGTACGCCTCAATAAGGACACAAGTGATTTCAAGAATCCTCTTTTTCCTCAGAACCCGATGTACGATAGAAGTGAAACCCTTCCGTCGAAAAGGACAGTTCAGAATCGACCTCTGCAATTGGTACAAAAACATTTCCATACAGATTCAACTGAACATTTTTTGTTTCCATTTCGAACGTAAGATAAAACGTTCTTTATCTCGAAAATATTCACTACGCAAACGTGCAAAGCTGACCAAAACGTTACTACTCACGATTTTGGGGCCAAGTTCTTCAACACAAGCTGATTTTTTGAAATATGAGAACCGATGATGAGAAATATCCACCTTTCCAAACTAATAAAGCCAAGAATGAAAATGTTGGAATGTCACAATAAAAACTTGATATTGTGAAAAGTGAAATGTAAAGAATGAAATGTGAAAAGTGAAATGTGAAAAGTGAAATGTGAAAAGTGAAATGTGAAATGTGAAAAGTGAAATGTCAAAAGTGAAATGTGAAAAGTGAAATGTGAAATGTGAAAAGTAAAATGTGAAAAGTGAAATGTGAAAAGTGAAATGTGAAAAGTGAAATGTGAAATGTGAAAAGTGAAAAGTGAAAAGTGAAAAGTGAAAAGTGAAATGTGAAAAGTGAATAGTGAAAAGTGAAAAGTGAAATGTGAAAAGTGAAATGTGAAGTGTGAAATGAGGGAAGTCAGCGCTTCATTTATTTGTAATAATTTTCTTCACCCGCCTAGCCGTTGAGGGTATCAGTCCAGATGCTATTTTCCCTTTCCAATCCTAACCATTATTTATATTAGTTTTAATCCAATCCATGACTTGGCTTAACAACGAAGCGAAAGAATCATGTCCTCTAAATAATCACTTGGAGAACAAATGATGTACTCCATTACAAGTGTCTGAAATAGTGTGTGTTTTCACGTGTACGTGAAGCTAATGTCTCAGCTATATCAAATTATTCGCGGTACAGCAATGCCGGACTCGTCGCAGCAATACCAGACGCTGATGACTTCTTCCTTGCGTGTTAGATATACGTAGAATATGAGTTTCTGCACGTCTCTTTCCTCTCAGGCAACGGGCACGGAAGCGGCTACTCCGAAGATCCACCCCTTGCAATGCCCTGAAAATGTTTAATCCCTAATAAGGAATGTAATTCGTGGGTAGAGACCAAGAAAATCAGATGTGAATGGTCTAGTACGACATGTTTTTTAGTTACAATTGAACGTCGCGGAGGAGAGAGCGAACACTGAAAAGAAGAGAAATAAAAGAGCTCTAGAACACTAAAAAGAAGAGAAATAATGCTAGTTTACAGTTTAATGGTAAATAATGCAGAACACGTTTAAAGTTTCTACGTTTTAGAAAAATAGAAATAAAACAATATTTTAAAGGTAAATACTTTACTTCCAGAAACATTTCAATAACAAAAAATACTAGTAAAAATGTAAAATAACGGTGACTCAATGGCTAATACAAAGAGGATAAATATATTTTTAAACGGTATTTACATTTCTGAAAAATCATAAGAAAGTACATAATCCTGTATGAACAGATGTGAAAATCTACCACGAACAGAGAGGTAAGCGAGTGACTTGAATGGTGGGGCCCAAATTACAACATCTCCGAAACGAGATCTCGGGGCGATCTCGACCGGCAGTTCGAAGCGCGAGAGCGGCCTCGGGCCTGTGCGGGGGGCGACGCCTCTTGTCAGCGTCGTCATCGAGCGCCGGGCCGGGCGAGGCGCGCCTTTTGTGGGCGCCGCCCGCGGCAGGGGTGTCCAGGGCGTCGCGCCCTGGGAGGTCCGCGGTCGCGCGCCGATTTGTCAGCGGCGGCCTAATTTACACATCGACAGCGGCGGCGCCTCCGCCTCCGTCCCGCCCCGCCCCAGCCCGCCCCGCCCCGGCCCCGCGGCCGCTTTTTGCCCGCGCGGGGTCGCAGGGCTGCCCACGCCCCGCGGGCACAGGCGGCCGCAAGGAACAAGTCATCAGCGTCCGGAATTGCTGCAGCGAGTGAAGGTGAACCGCGAATAATTTGATATAGCTCAGACATTAGCTGCACGTGCATGTGAAAACACACCACTTCAGACACTTGTAATGGTGTACATCACTTGTTATCTAAGTGATTATTTAGAGGACATGATTCTATCGCTTCGTTGTTAAGCCAAGTCATGGATTAGATTCAAACTAATAGAAATAATGATTAGTATTGGAAAAGGAAAATAGCATGTGGACTGATAGATAGCCACAATGGCTAGGCAGGTGAAGAAAATTATTACAAATAAATGAAGCGCTGACTGGTGAATGTAAATATAAAAACTGCGAGGCGTAAATATTAATTTAATGTTTACTTTCATCGCTTCCAGAGTTAATTTAGTGTTGTAAAACACCCATACAAATAAATTATCCTTAGTACAGAAAGTATATTTTCATCCGCAGTTACTGATACGAAAACGGTTCGCAATGAAATGGTTCATTCTCAAAACGAAAATATTTGTCAACGCAGACCTGGAAAATCAGCGCAGACCTGGAAAATCAGCGCAGGTCGCGGCCACAAGGACTCGTCTTTCACTACAGAAAACGAAAACACACAGCATAAGAGCGCAATAATACCCGGCCGCAAAGCAGCGAAGCGGAAGGTCGCAAAATATCGCGTCGCAAAATTGTCCCGCCCGTTGTTTGCGCAAGTGGGGTGGGGGGAGAGGGCGCCGCTCGGCAAAGGAGGGCGGGGCGGCGGGGCCTTGCGGAGAGGCCTCGCGGCGGGTGACGACGATGAGCGGCGTTCGTCAAAAGTTTCCCTTTTCCGCCCTCGCCACCACCCCATCCCCGGGGGAGTATTAGGATCAGGTTCCGTCTGGAAAGCACCGACGGTGAGCCGCCGCACACTGGCCCGTACCGGGGCAAAACGAGAAAGGGCGAGGGGAGTAAAATTATTCGGGCAACGTTATTATTAGGGAAAGGGTGCCTTATCGAATGCTCTAAGAGATGGAACTCCAATTTGCAAGATAAGCAATTTAATAAATGAAGTTTTTGAACAACAACACAAAGACAATGATGAATCCGAAAATGAACATTTTATTAGCAAATCACGACAATATTAATACTACAAACGTATTTTTACATTTATGTGATCCTATTTCTAATTCATAAAATCTACAAGCGATAATGAGTCACCTTTCTCCACTTACATAAAAGTTGGAAATTAAATAATCCATATAATGTTATGAATGACGTGTTGTTTCCATTCGATCGTTATCCATACATCTTCCACTTTCAAAACATTTCTGCGAGTTCCATTTGAAGTAGGGGTCTTTGCGCTCGCGGCGTGGTTAGGGCCCACCGCGCGTGACCCTTAATTCCCAAACTGCTGCGACATGTTTAGAAACAACCCCTGTCAAAGCTGTCCCATGGGTCGGCTTGCGGCGTCGCGCCGCGCCGTGCCACGCAGGGCAGCGCCGCTGCATACCTGGCGAGTAAGTATTCAGAAAATCCACAGAGCGTCGCCAGGCTGTCGGGACAACGAGGCGGGCGGGGGTCTTTTCCGCGTGGATGCTGGGCTGGGGCCGGAGGGTGCGAGTGGGGGCTGGGGTAGAGGCGACCGACCGCGGGCAGCCGCGGCCTTTGAAGCGCGCAGCAGGACACACCGCCGCCGGCGGCGGGCGGGGAGGCGGCGGCGGCGGAGCCGCGTGCGTTAATGCCGCCGGCGCACGTCGTTGCAGTCGCGCTTCCGAGGATGGCAGCAGAAGACGGATCGAAGGGCGACGGCAGGCCCAAGCAACGACGATGGAAGGGAAACAATGGATGATGATGGAGACTCACATAGAAAAAGCTTTGACAAAAAGAGCTCTCAGGGGTTGAGGGAGCTGGAAGAGTTGTAGGAAGGTAGGGGTTATGGAAAGGTAGAAACTGCCGGAAGGACGGAATAATGGGAAGGAGAGATGCTAATGAACCGTCGGTGAGTGTGATGAAGAGCGGAGTAACGGAGGAGAAATTAGTGTTGTAAGTGACAAATTTAAAACTGTGAACCAAATAGGTAGTTAAGAATAAACTGACTCTTAAGTCACTGATAACAAGTGAACCCTTATTCAGTACGTAGAACTGTCACTGTGATAGTGTGTGTAATGACAGCAGGGTCATGTGCTTACTCAGAGCTCCTTTCGCTCCTCATTCCAAAGCTCATTTCCGCCCTGCGCTGTCGATATGCAATATAGTCTAACATATTACCAATCTAGTAAGACGCCTAACGACATTGCTTTAGCTTCAATCCGCTGGCGGTATTGCGAGATGAAGATACTCGGCACCAAATCTGTGTCTGAAGCCTAGGTTTGTGAAATGTATTTGTACGTTGATGTTCATCATATTCAATGAAACAAACAGACACAAAGTTCACATTAGTGATAAACTAATGTGACTAAGTGTAGTACTAATCCTAGTAGCTGATAATGTTATACTCCCGTTCCAAAGTTCCCAACACCCAATGGCATTGTATGTTACCTCCATACAGGATATGAGCTGGTCTTATTACAACTTCAAAATTATAATCGCCATAACAAATACTTGCAGGTTGTGATGCTAGTACTTGAATTTTAGTACAGCTACATTTTTATGATTTTTCGCTAATATTCACAAAAATTCATATAGTACATTTTTATTAACACAAACGCTAAATGCACAAATGCGGATCATTCCCAAATAGTTCCGAAATTTTGTCGCAGCATTTGTTACAACTACATTTGATTCTTCCCCCGATTTCCTTAACACTTACATATTTTTCTCCCCTAATGTTTGAAGAGATAGAAACGTAACAAACTCAGTCTAATTTGTGTTCACTTCTACGTCTGCAATTACTCTATTATTTGTTTTGTATGCGTATTTAGCGTTGCATGCAAATCCAACATTAAAAGGCGACTCTTTTGTATGTTTATGTGAATAAGGTGTTAGTTAAGTTTAATAAGCATATTTTGTGGGTCACATACATTTGAAAATCGGTATTTTCACACTTATGTAATAACATAAAAGTGAAAAGTCGAACATAACGTTCATTCATTCTCTTGCATTACACCCGATTTTGTTTTCTCCGTCTTCACTTGCAATTCTTCAAGTTGAATAAGTTTCGAGGCAATGCTATTTGTAAGTTTTCGCAAATTTATGTTTTAAAACACGTTAATTCGAATCTAAATCCAAATTGATCTGCAGCGCGATTTATTTAGTATTTCAATTGTTCACTTAAAGATGTCAACATAAGTGTGCGTTTTGCTAAAACTTTGTTTGGGTATGGGAGTCTAATCAATGCCACCTACATAGATGATTTAAGAAGCGTTGGTTTAATTCGTGGCATCATCGCTAAGATCACAGTGCCAAAACAGGTTTTTTGAAATTTATTTGAATCCGCTAGGCGGACCAAATTACCAGTTCCCCACCAGGTGACCGAGACGCGTGGAATGACACCTCATACGTCTCGATCCGCGCATCTGCACACTCAAGAGTTGGACTTGAATATTGTATACTGATATGTAATGAAGACGTATCTAAAAATTCATTTACTTCAATAGCATATAAAATATTATTCGCTTGAAATGCATGCTATACGATTTTAATTAGTAGAACTGCAAGTAAAGAAACAAACTTTTTTATGACAGATGAGAGTTTAAAGCAAGCGATACTATAATAACGTAACAAATTTTATTACTTCTTCTGCCAAACAATCTCACATTACTGACCTCTTTAGTCGTTTACTGATAAAATGAAATGTTCATAAATTAAAATTAACAAAATATAAGAAAATGTATCCGACAATACGTATGTTTCTAATAGTTTTAACAAAATTATATAACAAACATAACATGTCTTTCCCATTTTACTCTTTTGTAAAACCTTATTGTATTGTCGCAGACCAGACAGCCTTGTTGATATAACACGACATTGGCCACTGCAATTTTATGAGCTTTAAATTTCTATTACTATTCGTGTGACAACACTGAAAATAAAACACAACGTTCAACAATCAAAGCTGTCGTATTGATTTGCTAAAGATGCTGACGATGTCAGCCTAATGAATTAGGTCGTTAAAAAGAACCGCTTCGCATCGTAACTTCAACTTTTATGAGACGCGAGCCCCCGCCCTAGCGTTGTGGCCAACGACGCTTCTTCCATCGCCTCCTTCGAGGGCCTCCGAAGGTCTCCATTCCTCCTTACCTCCCTAGCGCCCCACCCCCAAGGTCGGTTCCTCTTTGACCTCCCGTCTTCTTGTGGAGACGAGTTGCTTAAGTAAAAATGAAGCCCGAAGAAACACTGAATGTAAATATCAGAGCAAAATTTCATAAAATTAAATTTAAGCTAAAGCTTCGAATATAATGTAAGATGGAAAGGAAGAATAGAAGGGGTCGTCTACATTAGAGTATGTTAAATATACTATAATGTAATAAGGTACTATTGTACGTTGATTAGCAAATGCTTCTGATGTTTGCGCATCTTTCGATTATTTTCTTAGGAAAGTTCAACGTAAAAAAATAAAATAATGATTTTTACATTTTCAGATATTGCGATATTATCTAACAAAAAGTGTATAAAGAGATGTATAAAAACGATAACTATGGAACTGCCAATCGGGAAAATACAAAGGCAAAACCGGTATCAGAGACAGTCCGTGTACTAAGTATAAATACATACTAATGTGTTATTTTTTAATACTAAAAGGACGGGAGCAGTAATTTTGACTGTTTAGAAGCTTTTTGTACCTATATTTATTGATTTTGTTGTAATATTTTGTGACTTTTAATAGTTGATGTTTTTTATAAAATGCCGTTATTTTTAATTTTTATAAAATATAGTTATTTTAGATATCTTGCCTTTCTAGATTATAGCTAATTCTTCATTTACCTTCAACGATGGGTAGCAGTAAAAATTACTACTAGCTTCAAATGCGGTTGGGATAATTATTGGCACGAGCTCTCTCTGTCAAACCTGCACCCAGACGCTGGACTGTCCAAATATTTTATAACGTCATTGATTTAGCTGGAATCAATTCCTGGATCTGTACGAAAAGGTTTTGGGAAACAATCTGTCCAAGCAGTCGTATTTTCTGAACCCGGTTGAAGAACGTAGCGCGCCACAGCTGAAGACTCGAAACATTACCAGAGGGTATCACTTGTCGCAGAGTACGTTAGTACTAGCAAACATTTAAGAGACGAATATGTGTTGGTAGTGTGAACCATGGTTTTGTAAAAACAATAAGTCCAATGAAACACTTTCTGTGTGTAGAAAAATAGATCGTGGCAAATGTGGCGACATGAAAAAAGTAGTTGTCTTAATTGTAAGCCAAATTAATGATTTTCTTCAAAAAATGTTTTTCATTACCCTAAAATGTATTATAAGGCTTGCATTATAGCAAAGGTTTCATAAAATTTAATTACATAAGTATATCTTCTTAAGAAGTAATAAAGGCAAGAAAATAAAAATAAACTAGTGGTGCTACAGAATGGCACAGACTTTCCCGTAATAGTTTTCTATTTCTTTTGCTCTTACCTAGTTTTGACAACTTGTCAAATTCTCTTCCCAGTTGCCATCTATCACAGCCTAAAAATTTTGAAATTTTATTATTTTAAGAATATTAAATAACAGAAAAACCTCGTTATATGGCAATTTTCTTTGAAAAATATGGAGTCGTTTTTAAGAAAATGACGTTTAAACGCTACTGTAAATTAGAAATTTGAAGCTCTTTTCACAGAAAATTATTGAGGTTTTGAAAAACTTAACTATAATTTTTGAAAAATATGACTTCATTCCAAGTCATTTGAAGCATTTTAACTCACAAATACAATAGTGTTTACCCTGTATATTTTACTGTGATATTTGCTGGAAATGGGCATATTATTGGCTTGACAGATCATTCAAAAAATAACATTTGTGTATATTTTGAAGAAAAAATACGAAACAAACCATACGTCATAATAAACCACCCGACTCTGAAGTCAGCGCGTTCCGCCCTAGGCCACTTCGCTGTACTATTTCATCATCACTACGAAATGATGAGCTCTCGTTGCAAAAAATGAAAACCCCATAAATCGTAGTTTTTCTGATGTTATAATTATTGGGTCTTACTGATCATGCAGTATGGTACTACTCATTTGGTTCAATTTATGCCTCAATTTATTATTACTATCTTACTCCTCACTATTCACTTAGTTCAATTTACGTCATGGGTGACTTCGAAAGTTGTCATTTTCATTTAACCTTCTTAATACCCTCAAACTTTGGTTATCTCTCGAAAGCGTTTCCGTGCGTATTATCATGTTTTAATCCAAACCCTTCTTATAATAAAAATTAGTCAGATCTGACACACGGTATTTATCAGCGCACAGTATATCAACTACTTTAGTAAAGTAAGAGGGCGAAAATCCAAATACATTAAGTAGTGAAAAACAAAAAAGAATAGATGTTAAATAATTCCGTAGAACGATAGAAGCTAAAGAAAATGTAAAAGTATTTTGAAATAACATTGTATGGTCAAACAAATTACCACAGAGAGTAAATAAGTTAAGAAAGTGCGCATTTAAAACAACTGAAAACTAAATAAAGTAAATCGGAATAAAAAATAATGAACAAAAGAAAAGAATACTACGATGATACTGATTTGTCAAATTTACTTTCCAATTGAACAAATAATCGTGGCTGGCTTAAAGAGAGAGAGAGAGAGTAGGACTTGCCTAGCAAGCCAATGGATTCTTAGGAACAGCAGCAGTAGACATACAAAATAAGAGAGAGAAAATAATGAAAGGAAGACTATCGACCCTGTCCGCTGTTCTACCACGCGGTCATCCCATGCAAGGGAACATCCCACAGACACAATCTGCCCGGTCGGTCTCAATGGCCACATGATACGCGGCCCGGAAATGAGCAAATCCTTGTCTTTGTAACGTGACACGAGAGGCCATGGAAGACCTATGTCGACGACTTTGGGAGGCCTTTGCACAAGGCATGAATTATAGCAGGACAGTAGATCGCGCCGGCGCAGGTAGTGCGGGCGACAGAAGACGCTTCGACACAGAGGAGCCGACAATTAACCTGCTGTCCTCGCCGACAATGAAGGAGGCAGGGTCTCCTTGGCCCAATTTCAGCGGAAGGAGAACGAAGGAAAAGAGGGGTAGAAGATGGAAAGAGGGAAGATATGATGTAGAATGAAGCCAAAGAAGCAAACACTTGTATGAATTCGTCACACGAATTCAACGTTACAAGGGATCCTGCAGGATGAGAAGAAGCCTTACAGGAGTGACATTGGTAGATCGTCCTACTTTTTATGAACAATAGCTCAGAAGCACATTCCGAGTGAGTTTAGATACATATGATATGAACGTACATGGTATTGGTGTATTTTTGAAATTTGTTTTTCAAATTGTAAGATCATCATTTCATTATAACTAAAGTAATGTATATAACATAACATGTAATTTACATTATTAAGTTACGATAACATATTATGTGGTTTTAACTGAATAAAAAGTTGTTAATTTTCAATTCAAGTTTACAAACAACCAAATTAATAACAGCATACATTGTTTTGTAAACAGATATTTATATAATTAACGTTTTCTTCTCAGTTCAATTTGTAAACGATTAAGAAGCTGCAAACCTGCACAGTGGCAGCGAGCATAGTATTCATTGTAGTAGTATTTACTAGAATTTGCACTTGTGATTGTTTACTGATTGAATGTTACATCATTACTCTATTATCTTTTACTGTACCTTAACTTGCTTTTAATTATATGTCATTTTTACTTTCTCGCCCTTACTTCGTAAAAATATATTTTGTGGGTCCTTGGTACCGAAAAATGGCAAAACTGTAGGCGGAAATGGAAAAATCGATTGTCTGTCAGTCGGTTTGTTCGTCCGTCCGTCCGTCCGTCTGTCTGCCGACCGTCCGCCTGTCTGACTGTCCATCTGTCCGTCCGTCTGTGCTTGCCCATAAACCGTTCAGCCGATTTTCTCCAAAATTAATATTCATATTTCGCTTTAAATTAACTCAAAGTCCTAGGAGTGTAAAAGGGATATTTTGATTGGGTGGAGTTTTTTATATGAAGATAACATTTTCAATTTTTTTCAAAGATATCTTCAAATGTTTACATTCATTTTTTCTCTCGGATAGCGTTAAGGACGCTAGTTAGAAGAAAACGCCAAAAATACGAAGCCACCCACGCCCAACTAATTACTGTTGGTTACCACAGTGCCGAAGTACTCCCACTTGCGGTAGGGGCACTGGGAGAATGGTGTGCGGGTAGTGACGCCGCACTAAAGAAAGTTGCAGACGGCCACAAGATAAAAGCCTTAAGAGAGATAGTAATCACTGAGGCCATTGATGGAAGTGCGACGTGTACTACACGCGCACCGGCAATATACACCTGGCCCCGCGTGAGTACAAACAGATAGCGCGGGACAGAGTCCGCAGAGGCGCCCTCCTCCACCCCGTGCCACAGGAAGCTAGCTGCGGAACAACAAATAAGATCTGCAACAACACCAGACGACAAGCTGGAGCCTCTGCCTAGAAAGTGTGTGCCTCCAGTGTGAGTTAAGTGAAAGCAAGAAGTTAGAATATATTTATGTATTATAAATAACACCCAATAGCATTCATTATAAATAATAACCAAGAATGTACATATTGTAAATAGTAACAGTAGTATAGATAATAGTCATGAAGAAGTTATATAGTAGGATAGAATTTACACTAAGCCAGACGGCAACTGAAATGTGTATATATATATATATATATATATATATATATATATATATATATATATTAGATTAAGAAATAAATATTTGGGTTAAAGAGGATGGTCTAGGTCTCACTTCGTTAAAATCACTCATTATTTTCCGGAATTGAAAAATTTCAATTTCTTTCGACGTATTCTTACAACTACAATATTGAAGATGAATATTATTTCTCAATTAAATCTATTCTCTAAAGACATTTTCAAATGAGGTCATTTACAACTTTTCTAAAATATAAGTGTAATTCGTAATTTTGTGTGAAGTACAGGCAATTTTGAAACAATTTTAAACAAATTTTCTCTTTGTATGTATCAAAGGATGGTAAAAAACTGTGTTCTAGTCTCATTTCCGAAGAACACTCTGTATATTCGAAAACTGCAAAAAGGTGCCATTTCAAAACTACAAAGTGGAAGATAGTGTTTTTTACCTTAAACAAAACCTATGCTAAAAATCAGCTTTTTATAAAAAATTATGTACCATGTTATGTTTTTTTAAAAACTAGTCGTTTTTCTGTTTAAAATTAAAGCAACTTATAAACATTACATTTTCTTAAAAACATCGCATTTTTTTCATTATATTTTTGCCACAGGGACACTTAAAAGAATCCGCAAATGTGATTTTCTTTGAACTTTCTAAATTTTCAAAAATTATAAATTTAGAAATAATGTGACAAAATATGTTCTGTTGTAACACAACTTGTTTCCAAATAGTATGATAGCAAAAATAGTCGTTCACAAGCATTATTTACCAATAAACACCGACTCTAGTATAGAGGCCACTCAAAAACAACTATATAAACTAATTAAAATTGTTATAAGTAATATTTGAGTTTCTGCATCCCTGAACATTTTTTTCATTAAAGAAAATGTACCAAAAGAGATATCTTTAAAATTGTTAGCGACAGCTAAGAAATCAGACAACGAATTTAGGGTGATTGTATTTGAGACCTGTAAGTTTGTCAAAACTTTGCCGCACCGAATCCTTAGTTGATATTTCTGCTTTCTTGGTTGGTATTTATGCTTTCCTAAACCTGAGGTCTAGCTATTTACAGGGAGAGAAAAGGAAAGATCGGTAAATGATGATCATGATGACGATGACAGGGCGAACAATCGGGAGTAATAGATGATCGAGGAGGAACATCGAGAACTCCCTAGGAAACCTCAAAACGTACGCACGTAAGTTCAAGCGTTGTGTGTGCGCGTGCGCGTCCGTGAAGAGGGTGAGGTAGAGCCAGGATGTGAAAGGGATGTGGCGAGAGCGGTTCATAAATATGTTGTTGTTGTCTTGCTCCGGCATTCGACTGGTATTGATTGGAGAAACCACATGAAATCTACCTAAAAAAGTCAAGATAGCGGTTGAATTTGACTTAGCTTGTGTCCAAAATCCGCAATCGGTGCTCCAGCTCTAGCCCTGCTTAGGCAGCGGCAGCGAGTAGTGATCGATTATAGTCTCAAGCCTTAGAAGCAGAAAGCTTGTACCTTCAGTTCATTGGCAACGTCGATGGTCTGGGTGCAGCGCACGAGCCAGCGAAAGTATTAGCGCAAGGGCCGATCCACGCCATTCCGCCCGGTGCACCTACCGCGCCTCGCCGCACCACTCCGCCGTCACTTCCGCCAACTACTCCACCGCTATCTCCCCTCGTTCACCTCCACCCCCGTCTCCGCCACCATCTCCTCCGTCTCCGCCAACACCTTCACCGCCGCCTCCGGATCTGCCTCCGGCCCCTCCCCTGCCTTCGCCACAACTATTTTACCACCTCCAACTCCATCAGTCCGCCTCTGCCTCCGCTCCCGTTCTCGTCTCCGTCACCACCAACACCCCCACCTTCTCATCCTCTGTCTTCACTTCCACCGCCACCACTACCACAACCACAACCATCACTACCACTACCACCACCACTCCTACCTCCACTACTACCATCTCCATTACCACCATCACTACCAACACCACTACCACCACTACCTCTACCAACACCACCACCACCACCACCTCCTCCACCTCCACCACCACCTCTACCGCCGCCGGCGCCGGCCCCAACGGCGCGCCGTGGCTAATTAAAGTCGAGCGCTGGAGGGCGAAGGCAGCGCCGACGGGGGTGGGCGAGTGCCTGCGCCACCTTCTGCACCCGCCCCCCGTCCCCCTACTCCGCCCCCGCCCCCGCTCCGACGCTGATTTAATAAAGTCGTCCGGCTGCGCGAGACAGGAGGCGGAGACACCCCGCCTCTACCGCCGCGTCCCGCGCCGCTGTCGCTTCCAGGAGCAAGTCCTGCTGCTGCCCTTCCACCCGGGTGCAGAACCCGCCCACTTGCGACTGCTCACTACAGAAGTGCAGTTCTTAAAAAATACTTTTTCATTCCATGCAATGCATTTAAAAAATTAGGCTGCTCTTCAACTTCTTGATCATTAGCTACCACATTTACATAAAAAAATTTGGATCTTACTTAACATTCTTTAACATTAACGAGGATTATTTATAACAACCTAACAAAAATTTGGTTTATACCAGGGTTGTCCACCTGGTGGCCCGCAATGCCATTTATTATGGCCCGCGAAAGGTTATTAGTCAGAAGTTAAAGTCTCTTGCATCCATTTCGGGAGAAAATATTGTTTTCCTAGCGCATGATCCGTATCGGCATAAAGTAGGTTAAGTTTAGATTTAAGGATTTGTTTCTAGTAAATTCAGAAATTCACGATCATCCCAATGTTTCACTGAGTTATGTTTGGTAAGGCCTGATATCAAGTATGGTTCCATTCCCCCCCCCCCACTTTCAGATCAAACGGACAAACTGCCGAGATCAACAATAGGAGAAGTCAAGTGTGGATCGGGTAATGGAATTATTTTGCCTTTACATGAATAAAAGTTTAAATCATACCAAACTTGTTTTTGGTAGAGAAGGGTATATATTTAATGCATTATTAATTTCAAAAAAGCAATTATTGGAGAAATGGTAGCGCGTATTACGGAGATCAACGTTTTTAATTTAAAAAACTGAAATTTTATATCCCTGAAATACATTATATTCGGGTGGTGGCAACGCGATTCATGCGCATGAAGTAATTCATTGCAAAATTAATATTCAGAAAATTAAATAATGTGCATTTTGCAAATAATCGGTACATTGAAAAAATTATTTTGTAATAGCGATTATAAAATATATTGTTAATGGAATGACTAATTACCTATAATATTTTGTTGTTGTTATTCTAATTTTTTGGTTCTCCACGGAATATAATTGTGGCATACAAATAATTACCTTCATCTGTATTATTTTGTAAGCAATTGACCTATCACAAAATGAAGACTTTTCAAGCAATGGCTAATGTTTTATTTACGATTCAATACTGCTCATTCTTCAATTATCGCTGACTGTCCACTGCTTAGATCCACAACTAATATGCCGGCGGCATATGAATCGCCGCCCCATTTAGCACTCATTTAATCCTGAGAAACACTGAGTACTTCTTGAGTGTTTAATTTATCGGTGCGGTAACGGACGTTTGGGGTGACACAGAACAAAGAGTGAGTTACTGAGATAAAGAAGATATTTCAATGAATTCAATGAATTCCACGCTATTTGCCGGTTAAAAGGTAAATTGCAGTAAACCTCACCACACTTTGAACCAATACCCATTCATGAATTGAAATGTCACGGAAATCAAGAATGGTTTCTTCTAATTCCCAATGTCTCTAATGTGCGATGCGCCAACGAAAATACCTCAGCCCTCGCTGCAACCTGAAGCATCCCGTGAGCCCTCTCCCCGTTGGTGCCGCGAGGCGCTCAGTTGGCGCCAGCGGCATCGCCACTCGCAGCGCCAGGCAGCCGCGCCTCCCTCCGCGCCCGCTCGCGCAGGGGCGGGGGCGAACGCACGGCGGGGGTGGCTGCGGCCGCGTCAGCGAAGGCGGACGCACAGGGCGAAGGGCTCGCGCGCCCACTCCACGTTTTTAAAACGCGCGTCCCCAGAGTTGGACAGAAGCAATCAACTTTTTTTTTGGAATTTCACATTCTGTAGTTCATTACGCTCGCGCGGCGGTAACGCGTTGCGTCCCGCCCGCGCGTCTCCAATTACAGCAGATAACTCAATCCCGCTGCGCGACGCGGGGCCGGCAGCGCGCTCCGGGAGGGGGCGGGGCCCGGACGGCGGAGGCGCACCCAGGCCCGGCGGTCGCCGCCGATGCTTCGGACAGCGGCAGGAGGGAACGGAGCGCCGAGGCTGGTGCGCGGCAGGCAGGGCGGCGCGCGGGGAGGGGAGCGAGAGAGGCGTGTATGGGGAGCAGGAGCGCTGGGGCGGGGGCGGGCGGTTATTGGGGCTGCGCCCGGGCGCGCCGAGGCCGACGGGGCGGGTTTCACAGCCTCCTGCGTCCCTGGACCGCCACCTGCCCCCGCTCGCCACCCCCTCCGACGCTGCTCGTCCAATTACCCGGCGACGGATCCAATTTCTGTCCGTTTATGCACGCGCTGCCCGCTGGATGATAGATTAAATAATCCGCATTCTTGTGCCATTGTGCGTCGGCCGCACCTGCTCCGCTCGTTCGCCGCCCCGTTACTGGCGCTCGGCGACAGCCGTGTCCGATGCGCCTCGCGCCGAGGGAGGCCTGCTACCGCGCTACGCCCGGGGACGATTGGGCTCCGCGGCGGCCGACGGCTTTCTTTGCATTTGAATGGCCCCGAGAGGCCGAGCTCAGTCGCTTCTACGTTATTGCCACCGGGCGTCAAGAGACGGACGCAAACTATCTACTGACATAATCGGGTTTTCTGTTTTCTTTTGTACCTTTGAAGAGAGAGTTTTTATGATATAAACTATTTTCACTGATTTAATGGGCACTTGATTGTTTTTATAAGAGAAATGGCTCTTTACTTGCTTAATTTCATTACGTTCATTCTTGAAGAAAAGTTCGATTTCATTGAAAGTCAATACCTACTACTTACATTGTTTAGAATTCCAAAAGTCTTTTGCAATTTTCTCTACATTATAATTTTCTTACAGACTTATGAAAATTATTAAAAAATATATTTTTTTCAACCATTAACTTATTGCTAAAATGTAATATTACTTTTCATTTGGCAATTATTTCCTTCCAAATATTTCTATAATAATAATAATAATAATAATAATAATAATAATAATAATAATAATAATAATAATCGTAGAATGAAAGAATAAACTCAAAGTAAAGAAATGTCTTAAGTTTGATAGTTAATTTTGTACCAAATTTTTCATGTTTTTTGTAATAAACAGAAGTTAAGTACCGTAAATGTAGGGGTTATTAATATACTGACAATTATCTGAATAAATTGCTTTGATTTATAACAGCTTTCTCATTTTAATTTATTACATTGGCAGTTTTCGAAAGACAGTTTTTTAAAGGACTCAGATATCAGCTTTCTTTCATTTTATTGTTTAAAAAAGTTTTAAGAAAACCTTCTATTTTGTAAAATCCAGAATTTTTTTTCGTTATTTGAGCGAAAAAAGACCAACCATTTAAAAAGGCGTGTATAAGACACGGCTGATTATCGTCTCCCTTAAAAGGGCATATCATAGTAATATTAATTTCACATATTTCTTTACTAATTTGGAAAATGTATCCGATATGCATTATAATATTTCAAATCCATAGCCTTATTTCTACACATTTTAATGGAGGCTATGATGCATAATATAGTATCCAATAAAAATTGTGGGCATGAAAAAATTTCAAACTTTATTATTTCAAAATTTGAAAGTCGCATATATGGTGTTTCAAAGACAGCTCTTCACTTGATGTAGTAATATGTTCTAATTATCAATATTTTACAACATCCAGTACTGATGTGTTAATATACGTTTCATAGTTCAAGCTCAAAATATGTACATTTTTCTAAATTAATAACATACGTTGTCCAAAGAAGACAAACTTACTTTGACGAAACGTCACAAAAAGAAGTTGGAAAACAAATATGACTGCTATTTCCGAACGCTGAATGTTCAATAGACTCGATCCACTGGTCTTTTTCATTCGTCTTTTGCATTAATTTTTGGATCAATCAGTGTCTTAGTCAACTCAGATCGTAATATTTGTTATGACATCATATGGAATGCCAACCATTTTATAAATACATTTAATTTATGAATATACCAAAATTAAAGTTTATTACTACCTTAGGTAAGAACAATACTTTATTACCAATTATAAAGCATTTGATATATTTAATGATGTGTTGGATTTAAAATATATGTAATTTGAATCAAGTAGGTCAAAATAGGAAATCATTTAAAAATGCAGGAAACAAAATTGTATGCGTTTAACAATGTGAATAAACAAGAAGAGATATTTAAATAGACTTTATCATCAATTTTATTTGTATACATCACATCAGATAATTTTCTCCAACAAAGTTTATTATCGCTCTATTAGTTTGTACGGGACACTGAAATTTTCGTGTGTGTATGTGTGTGTGTGTATGTGTGTGTGTGTGTGTGTGTGTGTGCACCTAGCGCATCTATTTCCGAAGCAAATTGACCCGGCGTTGCTTCTTTACGTACACAGCAGATGCTCGCGGAAAACACTTGCAGCCCCGTGGAATTTTATCTAACGTTCACGCCAAGAACTGCAAAATTACGTTCTGTCCGTAGCCAAAGAGCCCTTGACTGGAGCATCTCAAACCGGAGGTAGATGGCGGCGGAGGCGGGTCTGCAGCACTCTCGGGGCAAGACGCGCTTTATTGAGATTCCTTTGGTCGGGGCCTTCTTTGGCGCAAGTTTAATGAATAACTGCCGTGCCGGTGACTTTTGCGCGCGCGCCCGCCGCCTCCCCTTTTCCTTTTTACTTTCCGGGCTGTCTCTCCTTCTTTCCCCCCCGCTTTTTTTGCACAAACACTCGGCTCTCTGGTCAAAGGTAAAGAGAGCGGCCGGCCGGCCCTCCACGGTCGCGGCGGGCGCGGATGGCCTTTCATGTGGGCGAAGGCGGCGGCGCGCGCGCTCTTGACGGCGCCGCCTCCGGCGTTCTTTTAATTTGCGCGACGCGCGCGCCAAGTCGCCCCCAAGGCGAGGGGGCGGCGGCCACCCGACACTCGTCGACGCGCGGCGGCGGCGGCGGCGGCGGCGGCGGCCCGGCCAGCGTCCGAGCGTCGCGTCGAGCCGCGTGCACCGTCACCTGAAGGAGCGCAATTGTATCCGGCATCGCCGCTATTGGATTCTTGGACGGCCGCACCGGACACCGCGGCGCCTAATGAACGCCGGCCGAGCGCCTGGTGGGGCGTCGCGGCGCCGCTGAAAGCTCTGCGGCGTCTCGGCGCGCGGCGCCTCGTGTTGCGCCTGAAGAGCGCCCGGCGCCGGACGCCTCACAGCGCCGGGAGAGGGCAACCCTATACGATTGGAGAGGAACGAGCCCGCGCCCAAGTGCTTCCTGTGTTCGCTAAGAGCGGCCGGCGTCTGGCTCTTGTAGGCCCAAGACAAGGAATGGATCTAAGCGGTTTTCATTTTGCCTCAGAGAATTAGTATACTTCTGTGTTTCCTTAAATGCGTTCTCTTGTTTATAACGTGCATTAAATATTTCGAAGACAGATTTGATTGATGGTCTTGATTCTCGAGGGAGGTAATAATTGGTCAGAAGCTATTTCATCATTGGCAAAATGTCCTTCCATTCATAGCAATACGTTTTTCAGTGTATTAACTTTGTTGTGCAATGTTAATTTTTTAAATAATGATATTAAAGAAATCGTACCGTGTATATCACATTACAGCAACCTTCCGAGCGAACTGATAATGCACTAAATAAAGAACAATTACAATTAAATATGTGATCATTGTAAACCGAAAACTATGGAAATTCAGATGATATTATCCAGGCTTTTTTCCGTCGCGAATGAGCCTTTCGACCAATTTTGACCACACAAACGTGCAGTTACACCCACCAAGGCCCAGTCACATTTTTCTTGGAGATATGCACGTGAATCATTAGTAGAGGGGATCAGCATTTCTGCCGAGTCCATTTCTACGTCCCAAGGTTCTTCCCCTGGGGGTATGGAAGATTAAATGATGATGATTATGAAGGGTGAGAAGACGACACACTCATACAATCACAAATACACTCATGCTCGAGGCGGGACTCGAACCCGCGATCATGTGTTCGGAGACCGGCTATCCAGGCTTTTATTGTATTCTTGTAATTCATTTGAAGTGAAATCTGAAATATTAGTAGAATAATAGTGCCCACCTTTAGGAAACTCAAACACTTTGATTTATTTCAGTCAAATAATGAAATGTTGTTAATTTACTGCACAATAGACATGTCATTAGACATCGTGTCAGAAATGAAGAGCAGTCATTAAATCTGAAATATTCATGACTCAGAACCGAGGCCATTTGCTTTCCATTTCCTTCGCAATCGCCACTGCCGGAAACCCTTTCGACGGCCACTCGTCAATGGCAGCAGGACAGGATTAAGAGCCCAATATGGCAGAGGCCTTTGTCGAATATGGCCGTGAATAACGCCGCTGACAATACAACGGGGCGCGGCCTTTCCCGCCGGAATTGCCTATCCTTCACAGGACGAGGGCGTCGCGAGGCGGGCGGGGCGGCAGGCCTTCCCTCCCGCTCTCCGACCCTCTCCGAGCGCCGTCGCCACGCTCTCACAAGAGGAGATAAAACAGAACTCGCTTGAAACGGCGTTTTGTGCTACATGAAAATGAACGCAGTGGATCGCACAGTTGTTTTTCCAACAAAAAAAATCATTTTTGAAAATATGGATTTCATAATAAGTTAATGACTAAAGAAGTTATTAATGTATATTAAAAGAAGTACAGGCCAGTAGGTAGACAGAGTTGAATATAATCAAAGCAAATGCTAATGAGTTGCAAATAGTTTTCGGATTCCTTAGTGGGTAATAAGTCATTTGATAAATATTTAAATTAATTTTAGTGATAGGAATCAGAAATCAGAAAGACATTAAACGAAAATACCCTTTATATCAATGCTACCATCGTCATTCTCGAGGGTTTAAAGGAACAATGTGAAAATTAAATAACAAAAAAATTGGAAAAACGAAAGGAAGGCCCGAAGACAAAATAGCAGTGCTAATAAAGACGGAGGAGCAGAAAAGCGGAGAAGCGAAGATACAAGAAAAACGTCAAAAGAGAGAATGGAGGAAACGGGAATGACGGAAGAGAGGGTACGCCGAAACGTCCTGTACGATTGACACAACAGCCTTCTTCCCTTGTCCAATTCACGCTCGATCGCAAACTACGCTAAATACACGGTCGTTTGTCACGCAACGGGAGCGTTTCCCCGGAATGTGTGTACACATGCGCCCGCCTTGAGCTAAGCGCAGGAAGCTGCACACGCGTGGCGCCTTCCGGTTGCGCCGCCGCCGGCCCCGCCCCCTCTCGCCCCGCCGCTCCGCACGTGCGCCCCGCCCCCCCGGCGGCCGCCGCCCGGGGCGCTCCAAGGGGGCGCCCGCCGCCCATTTGTCACCCGCGCGCGCGCCGTCATCTGTCTTTATTAAAGCTTTTGAGCGGCGGCGCAGGCCGGGCGAGAGCCCCGGGCGGAGGGGGTGGGGGTGCAGCCCACCCCTCCGGCCAAGGAACACCGTCCGGCACACCTTAATCCAAGGCTTGCGGACAAGTCGGGTTCATGCAGGTGCCAGACAATGGCATTCCATAATTGACTCGTCAATGGCTCTTCACGGCATGACATTCGGGATTTCTTTCAGATAATCCCGATTTCTTTACCATCTTTAGTAAAAATGTTCATAGGTTTTCATAGTGTGTGTTCACTTGTTGTTTATTAAAGCTTTCAACAACAGGGACACGAGAACAGGGAAATGGGGAATTACTACACACAAAAGAAACGTATGTTTTATTTACGAATATTAAATGCGTTTGCATTCGACAACTGCTAAACACACATATGCTGAAGTGAGATGAAGTAATGATATATTGTTGTGAAAGTACATGTAAATGAAAAAGTACTACTTCTCTATGTTACATAACATCATGCCCACCAATTGAAGAACAAAACGAGATTTCTTTAGTTTTTTACTAAGTTAATACTGCTGATGTACAGTACAATTTTTGATCAGATTAACTTCATGACTGAAAGTTTGAAATATCCAGAAGTTAATTTCAGTACTGGTTTTAATTAATCATACATAGAGTATAAAATTACATGTAATTAGTAAAAATAAATCTAAAAACAATTAATTCTACAAAAAAAAGTATTATTAAACAATTTCCAGAACCCCTGACTTGTTAAACGGGTATCGGAAAACAGAAAACTACCACATCGCTCTGTATCCAATCAACTGCGATTCTTCGCCGAAGCCAAAAACCGAGTTCAATTTCCGACCACCGCACCTTCCCGGCAGCGGCGGGCGCCAGAACCCTGACGCACCGCGCCGCGCCACTCCACTCCACGTCGCGCCGCGCCGCGCCGCGCCGCGCCCGCGCGCCACACACATCGCGTGCGCGAAAGGGCGGCGCGGCGAGTCGGCTGCGCGGAAATGATGGGCGGCGCGACGGCCACCGGGGGCGGAGAGCCGGGGGTGGGTGGGGGCGGGCCGCGCCGCGCGCACTCGCGCGCAATCAAACCTCGGCGCCGCGTCCGCGCTGAAAGGCCGTTCTGCCGCCGCCCGCCGCCCGCCGCCCGCCGCCCGCCCGCTCGCCCAGCGCCGGCGCGCCCGTGTATCGGTTTGTATAATAGAACGTCAGTAATTACGCGTTTGATTTGATCTGCCGCCGCTGGAAATTCGGGATCCATTGCAGTGGCGGCGGCGGCGGCACAAAGCCCCTGCCGGCCCCGCCCCCGCGCTCGCCCCCGCTCGGCCGCCCGGTCGCCCGCCCGCTCGCTCTCGCCCCGCGCCGCCGCGCTGCACCATTTGTGCATCAGTGAGCCCGGCTTTAATTGCGCTCCGTTTGATGAATTTTCAAACCGGATTCCAAGTACCGTGCCGCGCGCGCGCTCGCCCCCCCCCCCCCGCTCGCCCGCCGCCACCCCCGGGACCGGGCACGGCGCCCGGACCGTACACAATCATGCGTTTGTGAAATGCAATCGACATACACAATTTATAGCACCGGGCCGAATGGCGGCGGCGAGCCTGCACGTCCGCCCCGCTCCGCGCCACGCCGCACCGCGCCGCTCCGCTCCGCGCCGCCCCGCGCCGCCCCGCGCCGCCCCGCGCCGCCCGCGTGCCACCCACGGCGCGCGTCGGGCGCCCGCCAACTTTTTGCCGCCTTAATAGACCGCGCGGCCTCCGGTATGGCGAAAATTTGATGCTTAAACATGATCCTCTTCTGACAAGTCGCCTCGTTATGGCGACCGCTGCTGAATTTATTTATTTATGTATCGGCGGCGGAGGCGGAGGCAGAGGCGACCGCGGTGGCGGCAGGGGTGGGCATCACGACGATGCCACAGGGATTATGACGCTTCGACAGGTTCTGATGAGAAGCTATCAGTAGCAACAGATGGTAGACGCTTCTTGTGTGGAATTTTTATAAATCTTTGGAACTTGGGAATAAACCTTCATGATTCGGCCAGTTTCTAGAAAATATTTATGAACAAATAACACTCGTAATACAATTGTTAATTTCAATTAAAAAATAATGTGTGTATCTAAGCGAGACAGCTCAATTTGGAGAATCATTTTGTCTTTATCTACAAACAATAAGAGTATGTTTATTGATTAATACAGTAATTATAATTTATTTAATATAGTTAAGTATCCTAATGTTTTTGTTCATAAATTAAATTACAGTACCCCAAAATTCAAATAATTCATTATTGTAAAATGTTCAGTTAATAGCACTTTCAACAATGTAAGCTTCAATATTAGTTCAAATATTGTAACAGAACATCAAGCCGCCCTCTGCCGCCACCGCCCCCGCGGCCGCTCCCTCCCTAAGCTTTCCTTTTGTCGTCGCCTTCTCGGAAAGACCGCCCACTCACCAGCCATTACCGGATGCCGCAGTTTTTTGCTTCTCACGAGGTACACGATAAATGCAAATGATATTTTCAGAATTGTAGGCATTTTAAGGGACAAATTTCAAGGGGCACGCGCCGATTTGGATTGGGTGAGGTCAAGCCCCCTCCCACACCATTCGTTCAAATACAACGAATGGAGGGCAACCCCATCGGTGAATGGGTGGGAGACAGAGGTGCGGTGGTGAATTTTGTTGCAATGAAAATTCATTCAGATGGAAATTACGAGCGAGAGGGGTTGCGATGTAGAGGTGTTCAGGGGAAACGTTCAGCTGAGTGAAGTTCCAGCTGCCACTCGGGCTCTCGAGGGAGAGAGTGGCCCCCGCTGCAGGCGCGGAGTGCAAGACTTGCGCTTTATCATTGCTGTTACAGTCACATCACGGAGTGATATTGCGCATTCGGACATTTGTGTGCCGCCCTCCGCATTACCAAGGCTAGGGCCGCGTGGCGAAGGGGTGATTGCGTGGACTGGGCAGGTCGCCAGTGCCCGATGTGCCCGACTCGTGGGTGTCCTGCCGGCGGTCAGCAGCCGCTCCCGCCGCCGCCGGGGCGAAAGGGACTGCCCGTACGAGTACCTGCACGTCTCGCCAAGATCACGTAGCGGTGGACTGGCAATGTTCATGATAGTAGTTTGTTTGTTTTTGATGCTGGGCGACCCGCGCGTTGGCTATGTAACGTAAGACATTAATGTAAGATTATTTGAACCAAAGGAAAAATATGTCTCTTCTTAAATAATGCATGCAATACCACCTCCTTCCCGAATCCCACGATGTATTAGAAAGGTAAGGGAAAATCAAATGAAAATCCTTCATTGTCTTTTGGAAGGGAGGACAATTATTACAGCATGAGAAACGTAAACATTTCTACAAAATTCAACACCTTAACTTTGGTCTTTTATACCACTTCATTTTCATGCTATATTATAACACGTGTAGTTAAATACTTACAAACTAGTCGAATGTGGCGTTGCTAACTCTGATACGTGTTTTAAAAGTATTTTCATGAGTTGAAATTGATTTCTTTCATACTTCATTTCTTTCAAACACAGCTTTGTTCAAATACGTTCTTAGAGTATCTGGCATTGGACTTGACTACAAATGAATCATAGTAGGTGTTAATGTTATACTCCCATTTAAAAATTCCCAACACTCAATGGTCTTGTATATTACCGACATACGGGATATGAACTGGTAATATTACAATTTCAAAAATATAACCGCCGTAAAAAATACTTGGTGGTATGAATGATGCGAATAGTTATAATTTAGAGCAGCTAAATTTTTGACGTTTTGTTTTCTAATATGAACATAAATGTTCTCCTGTAAACTGTTCTTCTTCGTTATTCTCTAATGCTAATATAAGATAGTGAGAATTATTTCGCAAAATTCTGTCGTTAAATCTTTTACAACTACATTTGATTTCCTAAGTTGCTTATCACTAACATATTTTTGTCCCCTAATTCCTTAAGATTTTAAAATACCAGAAACTACTATGATATATATATATATATATATATATATATATATATATATATATTAAAACGTTACTAATTTGTATGTTTATGTAAATAAGGTGAATATGTAGTCAAATTAAATTGAAAATCGATCTTTGTATGTATTCTCAAGTATTACTTACAGTTCCTATTTTCTTCGTATTTACTTGATGTTCTTCAAATTTTATATTCCAAGGTAATTTGCAAATTTATTATAAAAAGTGCATATGAAATGCGAAAATTACGAATTCGGCCGCACGATTTCAATTGGAAATTGCTCGTTTTTCAACAATTAGTTTTGTCATTCTCATGGGAGAAAAATGACATGATGACATCATGATGACATTATGATGTTATCGACTGAAAATAACCATGAAGTACTGGGGTGTAATCAACGCCATCTACATAGATCTATTTAGGTGGTATTGGTTTAATTCTTTGTCCACCCACTAAAATCGCAACGCCAAAACACGCAAAAGCACGTTTTTGGAAATTGTTTACAACTTTCAAAAGCAAGTTATCAATTATCAGGAGACCGAGATGCGTCGAATGACAACTTCATACGTCTCGATTGGTGAACGAAAGTGGTCTAACCGTGAGTAACGGAACTGCATATCGAATATCCGCACACTCTTGAGTTTCTCAAATACTGTATAGGGATAACACAGATGACGTACATATTCAACGGAATTATATTCTAATCGCAGCGTAGCATTTGAATCCTTGTGAGTATCGTGGGTCATTCTGGGGGAAATACAATCTAACATAAATAGGACAACTTACGGAAGGCTCACTTAAAAAATGCAAGCACCAATTACTGAGACTACGGAAAATATTGCCGAGAACTTTCATCAAAAGAAACACACTGTAGCAGTTTTCTTAGACATTGCACAGGCGTATGACAGGATCTAACACGCTGGACTAATGTATAAATTACGAAATTTGGAAGTCCCTGATTACATCCAAAAAACAATCCATAGCTTTCATACAAACAGAAATTGCTGTCTGTCCATCTGTTGGTCACCTATCAGTACGTATATGTCTGTCCGTTTGTGGTGTTCTCTTGTACCCAAATCACACAATTCTTTGTCGAAATTTATATTTCCGGTTGATTTGAACGAACTCAAGACTTTAGGAGTTTAAGCCGGTTATTTGGATTTTTGAGAGCGCTTTACATGAAGCCTCAACATTTCCAATATCTCAAAAATGCTCCAAATGTTTTGATTAAACTTTGCCCTCCGATAGCGTAAAAAAACATGTAAAAGAATGATGGTCTTATACTCGTTGAAAATTTTGATTTTTCGAAAATTGTATATTCACATTTTTTCGGCGTTTTCCTACAACTACTATATTTAAAATTAAGATTCTCACCTTAATAAGATCTGTTTCTTAAAAACACATATTGAATTAAGGTCATGTTCAATTTTGCAAAAATATTAGTAGCTTTTGAGTAATTTTGTGTGAAATATACGAAATGTTTAAGCAATTTTAAACAATTATTTCCTCTAACGGCTCCATTTTTTTCTTTAAAGGTTTTCCTCGAATGTAATAAAGCACGAAAGAAAGTTGTGTTAGTCTCATTTCCGGCAAACCCTCTGTATTTTCGAAACTGGCAAAATTTTAACTTTTCAAAACTACAAAATTGAAGATAGAATTAATTACTTTAATTTCAATAATTATATTAATTTTCATTAATTTCTACAAACCATCTTCAAACTCCTTCTCTTTTACACAATCTCATATGGAACAACGTAGCTAAAACACACATGAATACATTTGTAATAATTATAAAGAAAAACCATCGTGATTCATAACTAATAATTAGTTGTACAAGGAACCAAAAATCCAAACGTTCATATAATAGCACCTCACCCAACCCGCTCTTCCAACATAGCATATCTACTCGGCAACTTCAAGGCAAAGATAATGTGAATAGCTCAGCTAGCGAAATCCAAGCACGACAAGAACCACAACAACCCAATCAAAATAAAAACAAATATCTTCTTTACTTATTACTTAACATTTTTCCAACTCAAATACAAGTTATGTTTTGCTCCAAAATTCCCTCATTCTTTCACAAGATCGTAAGTTAGCCTGCTTTTACATTTCAAGTTAGCCGTACATAATATGTGTCTCATAATATATGTTACAAACTTTGAGGGCCTGTAAAGGTGTCGTTATCGCCATATGCCAATGGACTTAAAATGAGAAATTAAACATAATACAGTTATATGAATTCATTTCATATTTGCCCCTGAATGTTAGGTAACCTGTATGCGCAGGTGTACGGAATGTACTACAAGAATAATATTGTAACGTACTGCAAACGGACCTCGCTCCAAACCAAGAAGTCGGGCACCGCGAGGGCGCCGGATGGTGGGTGTTGCGAGCAGGCAGGAGCTCGAAAGGCCGAAGCGCAGGGGCAGACCTTCCTGAGGTATTTTGGGAGCTTCCAGGAAGTCGAGGAGAAAGCAGCGAGATCCGCGAGGCGGCGCGGCGATCACGTGATGTTGATCGTCGCGCGAACGCGAGATGCTGCCTCATGTGACGTGGTCCGAGATAATTTATCCTTCAGCTCAAGTGCTTTCGGTTTCGAGCTGAGTGGAAACCTCGTGCGGATGCACAGAATCTTGCGCACAGGGCGGTGCTCGTGTGTTGGGAAGATGCAGAGGTACATCCCGTCCACGTATGACAGGGCATAGCCCGCTAGTTGGTATGCCCAACAGTCGCGGCACTTGGCCGATCCTTATGGGAGCTAACGAACGGGCGAAGTTTCACCTTGCGGCCGCTGGAGGACAGGTCGCCGACCACTCGCTAGACCTTCGGGCCGCTTTCATACATAGGCAAATGCCCGTACTTCGTGCAATTTTATCACTTACAGTAATATAAGACATTTCAAACTCATGTTGATGGAAATACTAAGAAATACTAAAAATATATATCTCTGTGCAGTTTGCTTAAAAGAAATTGTGAAGAGAATCTTTCAAATTAATCCTCAAATACGTGAAATCTTCGTAGTTAATGACACAGAAGTAATTCTTTCTGACGTATAAAATAGAATATTTGTTCTTAATTATTTCTGATATTTATCTTATTTTCAGATGTTTATAGAGAACCATAATGAACATAATGTCTTTAAACTTTTTAAAGACAATGGATGAAAACGGAAATAAATGGAAAATTATTATTTTATCAGTTTCTATACCATCTATTTTTATATTTTCAAACTGTCTGATTCTGTAATCTATATTACACGCTCAAAAAGGCTCAAATTCAAAATAAGAGAAGTGTTTGTTGTTGAAGAAAATATGCAAAATAACTGAAAAAAACTAGTTCTAAAACGGACGACGGACGCTACTGAGTCTGCAATAAATAACCCAGGAATAGCCAAGGTAAGGGTTATATATTTCATTAACAATTTGGAAGGAACATTAAGAATGTTTGTCAATATTTGCTTACTATGTGAATATAATGAGCATGGGTGGTTCTTGATGTGTTAAATAAATCAGTTTCACCTTTAAGTAACCCTCAAGGCTATCAGTGGTAGATCAATTTATTGTGAAAGCTGTACCACAACTTCTAATGTTTGTTGTGAAAAGACACCAAAAATATATTAAGGCAGCTTTGCAAAGAAGCAGTTTCCTTGCGTGTGACGAGTGCGCAGTACATTTAATAACGACCATTGCATAATTTGTGAACATTTTGTGTCAGTGATCGTGAAGAACTTTGACACGAGAAGTAATGGAGAGGCCAGAATACTTGAATTCAAAGCCTTTGTTTGGAAGTCAAGGAAGCAATCGCACGTTGCCGCCGTCAGTTCTAACCCACGCAGGACACGGCCTTTGATTCCGCAGTGAAACTGAGAGCGATTAGGTTATTAGTAAGGTCTCATTCTGGGACATCTACTATCACCTCAGGGGAGGTTCCTTCGATTATGACCTTTGCCCGACGATATTTTTATCAAGCTGCCTAGTGTTGGAATTTGTGGCACCAGGGCGATGTATTTCTTTCCAGGAGGTAATTAAACAGGTAGTTGTATTTTCTAAGTTTACTATAGCCGTTCACTATAACCGAATCTTCGTATGCTTATTTGTAATGTAAGTGAAACGGGACCAGTGACTTAAGTTCACTATAACCGAGGGTTCACAATATCAGAGTGCGCTACAATCTGATTCGACTGTAAACCTTTTAAACTCGCAGGACCTACAAATCGTTCAGATCGATCGTGACCTCAGACGTTTTACGGTCAATGGATTTTTCGAATTGTAGAACCCACAAAACATGTATTTTTACTACACAAGTTCTTAGAGGACGTAATTAACCTCGTACATGCAAAAACAAGATTTAACCACTTCTTCATTACCAGGGCTCCGCCAAAAGAATGTTTCTGTCAAAATATCACAGATTTTCGGAGGATGATTACGAGACTTTCTACTCTTTTGTAGTAAGATGGGAACGTAAAAATTCTCTATCTTAAATAGTGTAGTTGTAGGGAAAACCCGAACTGCCTTTGAAGTTTTGTAATTTTCGAAAAATCAAAGATTGGAACCGAAGTTAGTCCTGCGTCATTTTTAAGCGTATTTCACTCTGACCAAGAAAATAGTTCAACCAAAAATTTTGAGACATTTTAGAGAAGCGAGGCTTCATGGAAAATACAGACAAAATCAATACAGTAGAACTTTGATAATCCGTACCCAATAAATCGGAAATTTCGGATAATCCGAACAAAATTTGGGATGGAGGGAAAATAAATAAAATGCTTATTTGAGTGTAAAGAAAGGATTTTATAGTTACTGTAGAACTGATTATTGAAGCACAAGTTGAAATAAAACGTTTATTGCACTGGTTACTTTAGTGTATATCAGGTTTACGTAGCAGTAATTTTCACTTAGAGGAACTTGCAAAGACGTAATAATCTTGTGCTGTAAGAAACTGTATCTGCTTAATGTACTGACGTGATATGATGATGCGTTCTCTACGCTACGTTGCATTGTCTGGTAATCCTATATATAGTATTTGTATATGCACGGTACATTTTTTTCAGATAATCCGAACATTTCCGTATCCGAACAGACCACACCCCCAATTAGTTCCGATTATCGGGGTTCTACTGTATACGCAATCAAACTCTCAAGGCTTCTATTTCGAGCCACAATCAATAATATTGTGGAGAAAGTCGTCTGAACGGTTTAGCCGCAAACGTAAATTAGCTAACAGAACTTTTTGGTCAACCTTTTTCGATATTAAGAACCCGTGTTAACGAAATAATTTAGTACATACAAAAATAAAACTTGTCTACATTTTCGTAATCAAGTTCTCACATTTTTTCCGGATTTTTCAATCGATTTTTTCCGCAGCATTACAAAACTTTCTCTATACTATGTAAGTACGTAATGTGGCAAGAAAGTAAAAAGTAAAGAACGGAAGTAGTAGGTCTTTCTTTCTGTTAAAGCCGAAATATTTCGTTAGACACGCGCGTAAGTATAGTCCAGACGTAAAACGATCTAAATGCATCTTATTCACATCGCTCTCTGAAGAAAATAAATTAAAATGAAAAGCCAAATTGAAATAATGAATGACTAAAGGGTTTCCAACGAAGACATGAAATTCCAGCTGAAGAATAACCAAAACAGAAATCATCGTAATCCTGATAGAAGAAGGTATTGGCATTGGAGTCATTACAAACGTTTTGTGAAGAATTACACATGCAAGTTAAGCACTATGGGTGGTTCAGGGTATAAAGACTAGTGGAAACTGTTTTCACTAATGGCTCTAATGGCTCCCACTTTCGATTCCCAGTCATTCCTAGTGGATTTCACTGTCTCCCCTATTTCTCTTCTCCCTCATTCCATTTATCTATCACAATTAACATAGTCATAGTCATTCTCGCAATTATCCACTCACCAAATCATTTTATTTCATTTTATTGTTTAATTTCTGCGTTGTGACATTATTGATTGTAATACTCGATGTGGAACAGGAATAGACGTAATACAAGAAAAGAAACGTGCACCTGTTTAAAAAAAATCTGGAGGTAGCGCAGCATTTCTAAGAACCGCATGCTGTTTGATCTCGCAAAGCTCGCAGGCTGACTGCCAACTTCAGAGTGGCCTATCAAGACATCTACATCCTAGAAGAACTTAATTCTCTTAAAAGCGTTCTCCTATTTGTGCCAATTGCAATACTTGCAGGTTTGGAAACTTGATGTAATGCCGGAATGAGATTATCAGAGACAGACAAAACAACTTAACGTTACATGTTATATTCTCGATATTTTAAAGTTCGAAAAAATAAGTTCTTCACTAATTAGAGACGAGTCACAGGAGGGTGAATGGATTTATAGGTTTCCCAAAAAAAAAAAGGTTATTTTTAAAAACGGTACGGTAATGAATTGGTAGTCAAGCAATGAAATAAAATTTGAGTTTTAAAGTAGTAGATTTTTATATTCATTAAATTTCTGAATCAAATAATATGCAGCTATTACCGTAAAAATATCAAAGTGCTGTTGGTTTTACTGATTATTTAGAATTTGACGGGCCATAGAAAGTCATTCTTCTAAGCAGTAGGTCTCTAAATCTCTCTAAGTGTACATAATGTATCATTGTGATCACAATGATTGCCATTATGATACTTTATTCGTTGCAATATCGTAGATTAGTGTATTATGATAGTAGTAAATACAACTATAATTCACTTGATTGCAGCTACAGATGTGGCTGGCTTGTGCTCTTCAATGCGCAACCTGCCTTCCTGGATTGCTCTTTCCACCAGTGAGGGCCATCGCGTGGGGAGAGCGGGTGCGAGCCGCACCCCACCCCCCCGCCACGGAGGCAGGCCTGCTGGGCGGGGCGGGGAGGGGCGGGGAGGGGCGGGGAGGGGAGGGGAGGGGCGGGGAGGGGCGGCGTGGTGAGAGGCGAGACGGAGCCAAGGCGCAGGGCGGGGCGGGGGCGGCCGCCGCGTGAATGTTTGATGCACCTGAGCCGCGAGGCGTGTTCCGCTCGTCTGCGTAGCATGCGCGCGCGGCCCCCGAGGCGGGGCGGCGCGGGGCGGCGTCCTTGCCCCCGGCGGCGGTGGCGCCCCGCCAGCGCCGGTGACATTGACCCAAGGCCGCGGCCAGGCCGCCTCCGCCCGGGCCGGAAGCCCACCGCTCGGAGCCGTTATCCGCGAGGGAACGCCCATTTTGGAAGCTGTTGCCGGAAATGAGAAACCTGAGTTATGGGGTTTTCGCTGTGGAAAAAGAACAAAATACCTAATAGACTCGCAGGAGTAGGATTCTAGTTGAAAGTTCTGAAGATGAGATCCACTAGTGAGATAATCTTAAGTTCCAAGGGCAATTGATGGGACAAATTTAATTTTTTTACTATAGCGTAATCGAAACAATTAGTTAAACAATAGGAGACAGTATGATGATAGGATCTCGACATCTAATAACGAGTGCTTGAGCTTCAAAAATGATTTGGTAATACAGAAATTCAGAAATATATTTTAATTTCCTATTAATTCCAGGCACGCATTTATAATCCTTTGTCAGCCATATTTTAAAAATTAACGTAAGAAATTGTTGGGAGATTATTTTATCACGTGTCATTATCAACATTCAGGGAAGGCCCAAGGCAGTTTTACAGTTTTGAATGACACAGCCGGAATCTCATCACTCATCATTAAAAGAACACATTAGATGAAACAATCATGCCTCTGCTCGTTACTGAAGTGTGATTAGTGTGGAAATATAGCGCACGGTTACTGACCCGTTCGGCACTGCTCCGTCAATCGACTGGTGCATAAATCAAGTGTCGAAAATCGGTTGGAGTTGGAACTGGAACTCTAGGACCTCCCGGACACAGATGCTGCAATGACGGTGTATTTGCTGCTGAGCTTTCCCAGCCGGTGAATATGAACAGCACCCAAAATAGCCTCGGTAACGGTAGGCAGCGCCACCCCGCGCCGTCCATCGGTGGGAGCGGCCGGGCCTTGGGCGCGGGCACGCGGGCCGCGTGGCGGTCGTGCCCATACGCCGTGGCGCGCTGCCAGCCGCCGCCGCTGCCGGGCGGAGCGTCGCCCTCGGGCGCGGGCGCTGCCAGCGGCGGGCGGCGTTCCCACGGCGCCCCCGCCCCGCCCCGCCCCACCCCGCGCCCGTCGCTGCCCCGCGCCGTTTCCTCATACTTGCATGCGCCCGCACCCGCGCGCCCCGCAGACGCAGCGAGCGCCATCGCAGGTTCCAGACGAAGCCATTCACGCGAAGCCCGCCCACTGCCTGCGAGGATCTGCCATAGGCCTTCTTCAAGCCACTCTTGGGACTTTCGGTTCAAGTTTTAATACTAATGCACTGCGGTTACAGTTCCAATCCGCGTTTTTTGCGATGGCTGTACGAAGATTAGAATGTTCACTCATTTCAGTAAGAAGTTTTAAACTCGTTTATATTCATATTCTTAATGCCAGTTATTGCACATACATTTTGAAACTTACGAAACGTAATGGCTTCAAGTTGTCGCATGAACATTTTAAAAATATTTATAATATTTAACCGCTCTAAACCTGTAAAGACGCTGGTATTCATTCCAGCTTTACAAACGTCATAAGAAGGGAAAATCAACTTTTTATATGAATAGCTGAGTTTGCATCTAATACGTCTTTATTGCAATTAATTTTAAATTATTGATTTTCGACAGATAGTTCACATTTCTTTTCAACGTTGATCATGGTTGTGTTTTCTTTTATACCTGATCGTCGATATTAGTCTCTCGAAATTTGGTTTTGTAAAATGTTAAATAATAAATAAAACGTTTCTATGTCTATCATTGTGCGGTCGACTCGAATTAAACAACAAATTTTACTCGTTAACTGAACACTCTCTTTTTTACTCTTTTGGGTTAATGTTTGTTCCGATGCGAGTGGTAAAACTCGCCTTCGAAAAACATTTACTTTTTGTCATCGATCGTACATTCATAACTATTCTGTCAAATTATTAAATGTTTCTATGATGTGCATCGATTAATGTTGGCTGATTTGTGTCAGTAGGAAATTTATAATACCACCTCCATTGCCTGTACCAATACTCTTGAAACGTGCTTACGTATTTTCTGAGATGTTTTCCGCCCCTGTGCTAATGGTCTGGCAGTCACATATTTGAGAACGAATGTCAAGATATTATTTCGCCAACTGTAATAGAAACGCAGTACAATTATTAAACATTTTATTTGATTTGTTTGAGAATATTTTCCAGGATAAAATGTCACGTCATTTCACATGAAGAGCTCGTAAGGCAACGCATTCCCTCCAACTTTAGAATTGTTTTCATTGTAGTTTCTATTCACGCAGCGACTACAAACGTGCATCTACATTCCGCTTAACGTACCATTCGCATTGGCTCTCACGTGAAGATGCGCCAGATGAAATATAAGAGCGAGGTTTCATCGAAGTCCAATGACGCATAAACAAGAAGGAATATATCATTTGCCGATGGCAGACATTCCTGTGCAACCTTACATTCTGAACAGTACGTTGACCTGTTTGATGGAGGGGAGAGCAGGCTTCTTCATACAGTTTTTACCGCTATATGACATAGAAATGCCGATGAAATGCCACTTCAAGAAACACTTGCTGCATCTGACGCTCCTGGCGCGGGGTTGCACTCACCCAACAACGGGCATATCTGCCTAACAACGTCGATTGAATTGCTACCAGACATTTAAGGACATCAACAACCAATGTCAACATCGGCTGTTTGGATGCCGAAGCAGTGCAGGAGTAAAGGGATCGCACGCAAACTTTCCTCCCTCCTCCATGGATGTGTCTCCTCCTCTCCTCTCGCACAAACACACTTACGCTTTTGTGCATTACATCAGCAGTTGACGCGCTCGGAATCACTGATAAATCAGTCAAAACTAAGTATCAATATTTTGCTGCTATCATTGAATACATTAAACCGTGTTGCTCTGCCATGCGTTATGTTGCTGGACTGGGTAATCTCTTCAAAAATGACGAGTGTTTTAGTAAATGCCACTGGAAGGCATCATCGTAAATAGTACATGACTGGTACTTCATGAATGTGTCTAGAAAAGAGCAGAGTAAACGATAAACGACGAGAACCACGAAGAGCAAATGTTGACAGAGCGTACTGTAGGAAAGTAGCGTGTCGATCAGTACCAAAGCTCGTCCGGGAAATTTCGCTGAGCGAGCAGGGCTGGAAAGAGCACGACTTGTCGAAAAGATCGGCAGAGGCCAACTCGACGTGCGAGGACGGCAGAAAACGGCCGAGAGTGCGGGCGCGTGGCCGACACTTCAGGGGGGGGGGGCGAAGGGGGGGCAGGAAAATCAAGGGCGGGTGGGCGGGGGCACTCGGAGGCGTTTTTCGCAGCGCATTCCCGGAAACAGCGCTCTGGTAATTAGCAGCGCTGCGCCCCCGCCCCGTCGCTCGCGGTATTTTGCTCGCCTCGCCCCCCCCCCCCCGCGCTGCCCCCCCCCCCCGCCTCGCCCGGCCCGCCTCGTCCCATCCGACTCGCCTCGCCACGATCCACATCGCCCCGCCTCACTCCGCCTCTGCCCGCTTCGCTCCGCCTCACCCGCACGCAATGATCCATCGGGAGACGGAAGCCACGGAGCAGCCGGAACATCGACAGGCCTCCGCGCCAGCTTCAGGGGCAAGTAGGGCGTAGCCTCAGGCTCAGGCAGAGCCTAACTAAATCAAGGTTCTCTTATTGATATTGATCGTATGCAAGCCCACAAAAATTAATATTAAACAAAAGAGAACTTTGACAAACGGAAAAACACTCATGATATGATTAGATTTGTGCACTAATATTGTAATAACACACACGATATTATATATAGTTTATGTTTTCTTTTACCGGTGAGGCCGCATTTGTTGGTCAAAACAATAACATCCTTGGAAACATGGAAGTTTCTGAATGCATTCCATTTGTTTTGTGTACCGTGATCTTCGTGGGGTCAGTGAAAGGCATTGCTGGTCGCGCGCCGGCAGTAGCCCCGACGTAAATAATGGAACACAGAAATAAATGAAAAATCTAAGATTTTTTCTCAGTGTGTTTATCCGTATAAAATAGGCGTACCATTCCACAAACTTTCAATCATTATGAAATAATAACATATTGGTGTGTTTACAGCAATATTTTAATTCATAAATATAAAACGTGTTTAAATGATTCAATCACTAAATCTTCAATTATCTCTGATTTGTTGGATTCATCTCTGCACGGAAGAGCAGAATAATTATTAAAATATCGTAAAAATTCACTAAAAAAAGAACTAAAAAAATGAAATATTCATGTCCTGGCATTCATGCAACCTGCAACATGGCAAGATTTATTTTACTCTGTGTCGTTAAATTACTCATAAACGACGCATTCTAGGCCATTAAAATCAAAATTTTGAGGCCAAAGCCCTCAGAAACGATTCTCATACCGTAATCTATGGGATAAAATCTTCTTGAATATTCTATTACATTTTTGTTGGTCCGGCACTTCACGATATTACCGCACGTAGTCAGAGACGTGAGGAATCTGCATGCTAAATGTGTATGAGAGGGACAGAGAGAGAGACAGAAGGAGAGAGACAGGGAGAGACAGGTGGAGACAGAGAGACACAAAGGAAGAAGGAGAGAGATAGCGAGAGAGGGAGAGCGAGAGGTGAGAGGAAGAGTGAAAGAGAGGGGGAACGAAGAGAAAGGGAGAGACGGAGAGAGAAAGAGAGAGGGAAGAAGAAAGAGGTAGATGATGGGCAGATCAACTTTTGCCGGTAAGTAATAGTATACCATTTTTCCAATAAAAGATAATCTAAAGAAACTATACTGATAAAATATCTCCCATTAGCGCCCTGAGATGCCATATGGTATCAGAACATTTTTTCGGTATCATTAGTTTTTTAAATGGCTTTTAAAAAACAATCTGATGCTAAGCTGTATTGAATCGTGTTCATTGATCAACTGGGAATGCCACGATATTGTTGATTTTACGAGCGCGATTACCGTTAAACAGTTAAAAAAAATTCTTCATGCTGTGCAGTGTTCAGTGACTGTGTCATGGACTATGGATGGGCAAAAATGGCAAAAGTGCAACTTTTTTGGGCGTCGTGCTACCACTATAATATTGAAGATAAAAATGTTTCCTTATCGAAATCTATTCCTTAAAGATATCTTGAAATAAGGTCATGCTCAATTTTTCGAAAATATGAGGAGTTTTCTTGTAATTTTGAGCGAATGCAATACTTTCTCACAATACTCTTCAAATTTTTTCTTAAATTTTCTAGTTGTATGTATAAGGGACGGTAAAAAAATAAGGCGTTAGTCTCATTTTCGGCAAACTTTTCGAATTTTTGAAAATTGCACAAATTTAACATTTCAAAACTACAAAATTGAAGATTTTTGCTTAGACAAAATCTGTTTAAAAAATCAGCTCTTTAAAAGCTCATGTACAATTTTTTGAAAAATCAAGAAGATTTTGCATAATTTGTGTCTGAAATTATACGATTTATAAAAGACTTTTTTGCATAAACCTCTCCCAATTCTTCTTCATTTTTTCGCTGATAGAAGATGCTTTGTTGCAAGTTCAATCTTCGTTGAACTTAATTTTAAATCAATATTTATTTGAATACGTGTAGAATTACATAGCCAGAGAATTTAACAAAAAAGTTGTTGCTCTTTTAAATACTTTCAGCATTGTGCTTATCTTAGAGCAATGATGCCAAGGTCGTCTGTAGTGCCAGTAGTATAGCTCGCGCGAGGCAGTAGTATAGTTGGCGCCACGCGCGTCATTAGCAACGCGAAAGAAAACAATCAGTACGCTCTCGGAATTGTGAAAATTTTCAAGAGCGTGTTCGTCAAACTGAAGGAATAATTTCAATTCTTCAAATAAATAAAAAGTGAATCTTAATAAAAATTGCGAATGTACTTTAAATATTTTTTCTATTTTCTACATCATTGTTGCTCACGAGCAAGTTCCAGAGCGTCTTTCACTGCTGCTCTATTGACGCAAGGTGATCGACAGCACGGAGCGGAGATTTTATTGTGCCAGCCATATAGTGAATGTCACAGGTGGCATTCTGACATCACGATTCTACAGCTCTGACTATTCTTGATCTTCCCAATCCACCTTCACTTAGGCTTCTTCCCTCTTGCCCAAGATCTTCGCTAGCGCCCAGAACGTCAAGTCCCCCGCCGAGGACTCAGCAACGCACCGGCGCAACGCGACGCTCTGCGGCCCTAACCAAAGTAGCCGGCAAGAAACGGCGGCAGGTGCTGCGTTTTTGGAGGCGTCGCGCCAGCGGTGCTGGGGGAGCGTTCGCCGAAAACTTGCCGGTCTTCTCCGGCTGCCCCCCGGGGGCCTCGAGCGATCGCTCTCCGCTCCGCCCCCGCACGAAGAAGTGTGCCTATATACGACTCCGCCTTCGCGTGGCGCCGACGACCGCAGCGCCGCCGCCGGCCCCCGGGGGCACTATACCACGCGCGCACTTCTTCCGCCGCGGTGGGGCGCGGGGAGGGGGCGGTGAGCGATGGCTTTACTGTGCCGGCCGGCCGAGCGAGGGCGGGAGAGGCGGCGCGCGGGCGGTCCGTCGCGGCGGGTTCCGGCCGGACGCGCGTGTCGAGGCCGGGGGCGGGGGCGAGGGCGGGGGCGGGGGCGCGAGGTCCCCGAGCGCTGGCCGACTCTCGGAGGCGGAGGTGGCGGCGGCGTCGCAGGCCCCGCGGTGGTAAATCGCAACGTCCCGCACGTCAATATTGTGACAGAAATACTGCAGCGGCAGGCAGCGCGCGGCCCGCCGCTACCTGCCGCGTCGCGCCGAGGCCTCGCATTTGTCCGCGTTCGCGCCCTCCGATTTATGGGCGGCCACCCGTGCGCGGCGAGGGCGGCGGCGCCGGCGCGGCGCCCGGAGAGGAAACGGGCCGTGCGCGGTGCGGTGTCGCTCTCAAATGGCGGAGGGTGGGGACGCAGGTAATAAGGGAGTGGTCGGGTGGATGTGGTTCTCAAGTGGATGTCACAAGAACAAGTTGGGAATGAAAAGGTCGTGGAGTTTGATGGAACTGGCGTTAGCAAACGGACGATCGGAATGGAGGTAGAGGAAGATGGGGCGGGTAGGAACCAGACAGAATGGGTTCGGGATGTTTGGATTGGAAAAACAGAGTCGCGCAGGGGCAGATCGTGATGAGGAGGTGGAAATGCGATGGAAATGTGATCTGTGGATGAAGATAGACAATGAAGTAATGTAGTAGGTGAAAATGAGTGTGTGAAAAAGGTTTACAACAATAAAAGTAGTAATAAATATTCCCTCTATGGTTGATTATCAAATGTTCAAATTTTGATTCAGCCCTGATTATTGATTTTTTACGTTAAAAACTATTAAGATATTAATCTAATCTAAATAAATTTTAAGATTGATCTATAATATACCAGTTGTAGGAAATGGTAATTTTAAAACTTATTGCCGAATTAGTAATTGCACTTTTTATTAAAAGAAAATTCCTTTGCTCCCACGGGAATCGAAATCCACGAAATCATTTTGTTTTATGAAAAATAATGAGACACTTCTACCTAATTCGCACAAGCCCCCTTTTCCTTTCTTAAAATTGAGTCACACGTCCTCACAAATCGTCGGCGTTACTTTATCTCATTTAGCACAATAAGTGCGACCGCAACTCGTATCTTGTGCCTTCCACTAGTTATGCTGGGGAAGTGAGTGAGGTATATCCTCACTTAATTTCATGCGCCATTTTCCTCGTACCGTCACAAAACACGGCAACAAATGTAAAGCGATCGGCAATATCTTGCCGGAAAGATCTTGCTCAGATCTTTCTGGCAATATATTGCCCCTCCTTGCTCTTGCAAGTGTAAAGATGACAGCAAGAAGCAGAAATAAATTGCCGAAAGATATTGCGGAAACGTAATACAGCTGGCTAGCATAAGAGTATACAATGTAAGAGCAGCACAAGAGATGAAGAAAGAAAGGAGGGAGTTTAGAGGCAATGGAAATCATGGTAGCTTTTAAAACCGAGCAAGCAATAGAGACTAAAACAACGAAGACCATGGAAGCAATGGTAATGATTAAGTCAATGGGGGTTTGGTATACGCCAAAGGCAGATGGTGGAGGCGGTGCGTGTAGGAGGGCTATGGGAGTACGAGTGATAAGACACTGGGAAGAGAGGAGATGGAGGTCAAGTGGAGATGATGGCGTTGGTCAGAGTGGGATTGTTGTGGAAGTTATAGGTACAAAACTCTCTGACAGGGGAAGAGGAAGACCAAGTGAATACGATGTAAGATAGATGTAAGGGTGGTCCGTAAAATACATCAGCAAAGGCTGATGGAGCGCATGGAGATGTGACGAGGCGAGGCGAGGAGGGCGAGGGGCGATGGAGGAGGGCGCCGCGGCGCCGTGTTCCCGCGACGGCTGTCGGAGCCCGCGGCCGCGCTGCGCGACGCTCGGCGCTTGGTAATGGCTGGCTTAACTCCGTGAGAGAACCGAGCGCGCGCGCGGGGGGCGACTGGGCCGCTGGTCATGCTCTGCGCTGCGAGGCAGTAAATTCCTCAACAATGTTCGCTGCCGTAGAAATGGAAACGGCTTAGGGGAATGAGAGGCTTTATTTGTAATGATCCGTCGAATGTACATTCAATAAGAAACGATCATCGTGTGAAAGCTGAGGTGACTGGAATGGCTTAGTGGGAACTACCGTTGACGCTGCAGCGTTTCTGACTGGGAGGTCTTAGGATCGAGTTCCGACGCTGCCAGATTTTGATACTGACGAATTGTTGACAGCTACGTCGAATTCCCCCGCTGTCTGGAGGAGTATTCTACCGACCAGCTGCTCTGATTGATAGTTTTCCATGGTTTCTCCGATCAATACTGGGCGAATGAAGAAGTAATGCCCGTACACAAAAACACCTCAGAGTGCGGGAGATCTCTTCTTCCTCATCCTTGTCTCTTACTCTCCCCTCACATACACACACCCAGTGGAGGGCGGTGGGGGGCGGCGGAGGTCGGCGGGGGGTGGAGGGCGGCGGAGGGCGGTGGAGGGCGGCGGAGGGCGGCGGAGGGCGGTGGAGGGCGGCGGAGGGCGGCGGAGGGCGGCGGGGGGTGGAGGGCGGCGGAGGGCGGTGGAGGGCGGCGGAGGCCGGCGGATGGTGGCGAAAGGTGTCGGAGGGCGGCGGAGGGCGGTGGAGAGCGGCGGAGGCCGGCGGATGGTGGCGGAGGGCGGCGGAGGGTGGCGGAGAGCAGAGGAGGGCGGCGGAGGGCGGCGGAGGGCAACGGAGGGCGGCGGAGGGCGGCGGAGGGTGGCGGAGGGCGGCGGAGGGCGGCGGAGGGTGGCGGAGGGCGGCGGAGGGCAACGGAGGGCGGCGGAGGGCGGCGGAGGGTGGCGGAGGGCGGCGGAGGGCGGCGGAGGGTGGCGGAGGGCGGCGGAGGGCGGCGGAGGGTGGCGGAGGGCGGCGGAGGGCGGCGGAGGGCAACGGAGGGCGGCGGAGGGCGGCGGAGGGTGGCGGAGGGCGGCGGAGGGCGGCGGAGGGCGGCGGAGGGCGGCGGAGGGCGGCGGAGGGCGGCGGAGGGCGGCGGAGGGCGGCGGAGGGTGGCGGAGGGCGGCGGAGGGCGGCGGAGGGTGGCGGAGGGCGGCGGAGGGCGGCGGAGTGCAGCGCCGGGCAGTGGAGGACGGACCGGGGAGAGGTGGGAGCCGATGGTGGGGGCGGAGCGGATCTACCTGCTGCGGCGGCGGCGACAGCTTTACAGCGCCGGCCGCGCGGCACTAAATCTCGCCGCCCATTAACGAGCAGTAGGCGAGCGTCGCGGCGCGGGAGGCGACCGATTTTATAAGCGCGGGGCAGATACGGCGATCGCCGGCGCGCGGGCAGCCAGGCCCTGCGCCCTAACGAGCGCCGTGGGAGCGGCCCGCGCCCGCCGCTGCCCACCAAACAGCTTACTCTCGGTTCCACGGGATATGCCCCTTAAATATATATACAACTGTCCGCTTTTCATTCGACGTTTGTTCGAAGTCTGTCAATAAATTTTTATAAGCTGACCACGCAATACGTCGAATGGAGGTAAAAAGGACCTTGACTAATTAGTCAACTAAAGTAATTAATATTTCTACACATTTCGGTACTCAATATCGTAGTACGTTGGTACTACGATATCAGCCATTAGCAACTCAGGTATTTATTGTAAATTACTGGATTATAGCTACCCAAATGATACTTTCCTTCAGATATGCAAAATTCAAAGCATTGGTAGATGGTAAATTTATAATATGTAAAATAATAATATAAATGTAAAATAATATAATAATAATATTTATAATAAACTTCATGTTAAACACAAACATGTACTGACCTGAGGGTTTGGGGATGAAATCTGAGAATTTCTGAGGGAGAAGTTCTGGTAATATCCTCTTCAGGTTGATGCTGAGATCTAATCAGCCTCCTTATTATTGCCAACATTTACTGGCTTGATAAATATTGGGATGTCACGGAGATTGTCCCATCATATTCTCTCCTCTACTGAAATGTTCATAGCTGGACATCTTAGAGACACGTTGCAGATACAGTTGTCGAAAATTTATGAATGGAAAGGTGGAAGTGGTGATTAGGAAATAATAAAATCTCATAGTGCACATAGTCCACTAGTATAGAGTTCTGGAAGGGGACTTGTGAAAGCCGAAAAAAGACAACACATTCTAATATCCATCTGGATCGCAAGCAGATGAACCTGCGCTACAAAAAAGTTTATAAGAAAAAGAAGTCTTTAACTGCATACAAAAAGAGCTTTTGGTCTAATTTTTCAAATTACAAGGATTTAAGTTTATAGACAATATTTGGAGGGGCAGATTCCAGAAAATTTTCTCATCTCTCACCTAGAAACAATTTCATTTAGCCCAGAGACAAAACTTACGATTTCATGTGAATGTCCATGTAAACGTTCTATTATGCTATTTAAAACTATAACTTTTAGCAGATATCTCTTCTTGACTTTGACTAATTTAATGAAAGTATAATTTTCAATGATATTTCAATTTTTTAACTAATTCGTAAGTTTCCTTTTTGCAAAGGAGACTGGGTAGAGGACACCTCTAAAGTCCTATAGTTTCCATTATTAAACGCTACTTTCAAATAGGCCGGGTTACAATGTCATATCAAACAGAAATTTTCCATTTCTGAAAACGATTTGGTAGCTAATTTTTCACAAACGAATTGGCAGACGGGTAGAGACACAAAAAATGAGAAATGGCGCGTAAAGTCATCGTTCCACAGCTTTTCATTCCCTGATGGCAATTATCCACATTTTTGTGTCTACTACTTACTTTATATGTGTTATCCGTGGACTATGAGATTTTATTATTCCCAAATCACTTCTTCCACCTTTCCAGTCACAAATGTTCGACATATGTATCTGTAAATTTTCTCTTCGATCAGAAAATTCACAATAATTTAACGTGATCTAAGTTATACATTTTCAAGCTGTCAAATGTGTAAACAGATGTGATAATTTTGGACCTTATTACTTAAATATGTATGACGGCATTTGCGTATGAGACGCTAAACAACATAGTCGTGTATGGTACGCATTGTCGTGCATGGTAATTAAAGTCATTCATGTTCACCAATATTCACAAATTTAACATTCTCAGAAATAAACAAATAAAAGATCCAACAAGTTTAGAGTTTTTAGGGCAATGTAAATAAAAGTGTTCAATAAGCGGTTTTTTCACCCTTGAAAAAGCAAATAAGCTTTTTTTCTGATTTCGAGAAACATTTACACAAAATTTGAACCTTTTTTCTTGGAATGTCGTATCCCTGAATGGCTAAACAACACAGGTGCTGACGCGAAGCCGAGAAAGGAACACACGACCCCAACGAATTCCGAGAAAGTCTGTTTAGAAGCTTAAAAATTGCAGCAGTTGTCGGCGGCGGCCTTTCCGCGTCGAAACTCGCTTCCTATCTCGCATCACCCGAGTCGACACGCACCCCGGATTGAATAAGCAAACGCAAAAAGCCCTAGTCGGAAACGGGTTGTCGCAACGGCGATTAATTGGAGTCACGCGTCACCAGAGCTGACGTCGGAAGAGAGCGCAGGGTCTATCGGCGATTGACGCTCTCTGGCGGCCGACTTCCGTGGCGCTTGGCAGTGTTTCTTTTGTTGTGCTGATGTGGTATTGTTTAGGTAAGATAATGACGTATTAAATTGATGGAGATGTCTTCCATTATTCCATCACATAATGTTTCTTTGGCGTCCAGCTTGCTTCGCTCCCGTAGGCCAGTGAGCGACTTCGATAATAAGACTTAGATATTACCAAACATCGATGTTCAAAATTAGAACATTGATGATAGTCTTTCGAGCAAAACCCGTAGATGTTAGTTGATGTGCTCCTTCAGTAACATCGAACATTAAATTCGGGCGCAACAAAATTTAATTTGACAGAGACTTTGTTTATTAATTTATAATTGAGATTCAACTGAAAACAGAATTAAAATATAAGAAGAAGAAAAGGACAAAACAAAGCCTGGACGGGGTCATTTCAAAGTAAAAGTGCACAGTTCGCCCAAGCAGGGTACGGAAAACCCTTGCACCCGTGGCGTCTGCCGTGACCGCCTCTCCGTATGAGAAGCACGAGGATTGACACAGAAATTTCCTGCGCTTCTTTTCTACTCTTTCACCAGACAACTGAAGAGTTATTAGATTAGAATGTGCAATATTATATTACTAATATTGCTTAGCTGTTACAGAAAAAACGAGAAAGTATGTGCTGATGTAGCTTTTAAAAATAGACCTATTTGTAATTTTCTTGTGACCATGGCTGAGTTCATGTCAATCCACAGTGAGTCAATCAATTCACAAATTTATCAATCAATCAATTATTCGCCCAACAAAAGGAATATTCAACAGTGAGTGGATCCCAACTGTTTCTTTGACATTTACCAGAATCTTCTCTTAGGGTGTTTTATTTTATTCAAATTTCCCAAATTACGCCTTATTGTTCATCCTGTACAACAACGACTAACTACAAAATTGGGCGAAATTAAAGGACTGAATCATATTAATTATCTCCTGGGGGAATCATGGGAGACTCACGGGAGTCTCATTGGACTCTTGAAGTCTCATGGGAGCCGAAAAGCATCGTTGTAGCATTCCATGGCCCCATGCTGATGGGTTTCCGGTCGGGGCGTGGCCGTCTCCCATGGAAAGGATGACAGCTACTATCTGCTACGTTACACAGCTCAATGGTGTTCGGTCATTGTCAGTAATTTGCCGGTGTGTACCAGTCAGTACTATCAACAATTTGAGATCACGCTCCGATAAATCAGTGGAGCATTAGACAAATGTGTCCAAACCTGGTAGTGAGTGCCGCATGTGCTGCATGCGATTTACTGTTAGCAAAGACAGTCGAGTCGGTCGTCTGCTGCCATAGCCCGTTAAAGCCAAATTTCGCCGCACTATGATCGCCGTAAATCCCACTTTGGTTTCTGCGCGTATTTCACGCGGTGTTTGTCTGTTTGCACTGGCAAACAAGAATGCCGTTGAGGTCCGGCGACCACAGCGTTGCCTGTGGTGAGAGGTTATGCTTGAAACGAGGTATTCTTGGCATATTCTTGGGATTGTGAATCTCGTAATATTGAATTCTCAAAGTCTTTTAATTCACGTCGTGCGACCATAATCACGTCAGAAACCTTTTCACGTCAATAACGTGAGTATAAGTCAAAGCTCTGCCAATACACTGCTCTTTTATAGTTTTTGCACGTGATTCTACTGACATCTGTATTTTTGTATATTGCTATCCCACGACTTTAGTTACCTCAGCGTAATTATTTCCCGTAAATCTTCATTGCTGCCTTGGTGTGCTATAAATATAACAATGTAATACGATAACGGAAGGCGACACGTGTATTCATGAACTGAAAATTTTGTTACACGAATTGATGAAATAAAATAAAACCACCTCAACTCTTCGGGCTTCAAGTTA